>JAUIMM010003655.1:0-31472 GCA_031769625.1 Taudactylus pleione
CATTATAACATTCTAACATACACTATAATATTCTCATATACATTCTAACATGCATTCTAACATACATTATAACATTCTAATATACATTATAACATCCATTATAACATTCTAACATCCATTCTAACATTCTAATATTCATTCTAACATCCATTATAACATTCTACCATCCATTATAACATTCTAACATACATTACAACATTCTAATATACATTCTAACATCCATTATAACATTCTAACATCCATTATAACATTCTAACATACATTATAACATTCTAATATACATTCTAACATCCATTATAACATTGTAACATACATTATAACATTCTAATAACATTCTAACATCCATTATAACATTCTAACATACATTATAACAATCTAATATACATTCTAACATCCATTATAACATTCTAACATACATTATAACATTCTAATATATATTATAACATCCATTATAATGTACTAACATCCATTATAACATTCTAACATCCATTATAATATTCTAATATACATTCTAACATCCATTCTAACATTCTAAAATACACTAAAACATTCTAATATACATTCTAACATGCATTCTAACATACAATATAACATTCTAATATTCATTATAACATCCATTATAACATTCTAACATCCATTATAACATTCTAACATACATTATAACATTCTAATATACATTCTAACATCCATTATAACATTCTAACATCCATTATAACATTCTAACATACATTATAACATTCTAATATACATTCTAACATCCATTAAAACATTCTAACATCCATTATAACTTTGTAACATACATTATAACATTCTAATATACATTCTAACATCCATTATAACATTCTAACATACATTATAACAATCTAATATACATTCTAACATCCATTCTAACATTCTAACATACATTATAACATCCTAACATACATTATATCATTCTAATATACATTTTAACATCCATTATAACATTCTAACATACATTATAACAATCTAATATACATTCTAACATCAATTATAACATTCTAACATACATTATAACATTCTAATATACATTCTAACATCAATTATAACATTCTAACATCCTTTATAACATTCTAACATACATTATAACATTCTAATATACATTCTAACATCCAATATAACATTCTAACATACATTATAACAATCTAATATACATTCTAACATCCAATTTAACATTCTAATATCCATTATAACATTCTAACATACATTATAACATTCTAATATACATTCTAACATCCATTATAACAATCTAACATACATTATAACAATCTAATATACATTCTAACATCCATTATAACATTCTAACATCCATTATAACATTCTAACATACATTTAACATTCTAATATACATTCTAATATCCATTATAACATTCTAACATACATTATAACAATATAATATACATTCTAACATCCATTATAACATTCTAACATACATTATAACTTTGTAATATACATTCTAACATCCATTATAACATTCTAACATCCATAATAACATTCTAACATAAATTCTAACATTCTAATATACATTCTAACATGCATTATAACATTCTAACATACATTATAACATTATAACATCCATTATAACATTCTAACATACAATATAACATTCTAATATACATTCTAGCATCCATTCTAACATTCTAACATCCATTATAACATTCTAACATACATTATAACATTCTAATATACATTCTAATATCCATTAAAACATTCTATCATACATTATAACATTCTAATATACATTCTAACATCCATTATAACATTCTAACATACATTATAACAATCTAATATACATTCTAACATCCATGATAACATTCTACCATACATTATAACATTCTAATATACATTCTAACATACATTATAACATTCTAGTATACATTTTAACATCCATTATAACATTTTAACATACATTATAGCATTGTAACATACATTATAACATTCTAATATACATTCTAATATCCATTATAACATTCTATCATACATTATAACAATCTAAAATACATTCAAACATCCATTATAACATTCTAACATACATTATAACTTTGTAATATACATTCTAACATCCATTATAACATTCTAACATACATTCTAACATTCTAATATACATTCTAACATCAATTATAACATTCAATCATCCATTTTAACATTCTAATATACATTATAACATCCATTATAATATTTTAACATCCATTATAACATTCTAACTTCCATTATAACATTCTAACATCCATAATAACATTCTAACATACATTATAACATTCTAGTATACATTCTAACATCAATTATAACATTCTAACATCCATAATAACATTCTAACATACATTCTAACATTCTAATATACATTGTAACATCCATTATAACATTGTAACATACATTCTAACATTCTAATATACATTCTAACATCCATTATAACATTCTAACATACTTTTTCACATTCTAATATACATTATAACATCCATTATAATATTCTAACATCCATTATAACATTCTAATATACATTCTAACATCCATTATAACATTCTAACATACACTATAATATTCTAATATACATTCTAACATGCATTCTAACATACATTATAACATTCTAATATACATTATAACATCCATTATAACATTCTAACATCCATTCTAACATTCTAATATTCATTCTAACATCCATTATAACATTCTACCATCCATTATAACATTCTAACATACATTACAACATTCTAATATACATTCTAACATCCATTATAACATTCTAACATCCATTATAACATTCTAACATACATTATAACATTCTAATATACATTCTAACATCCATTATAACATTGTAACATACATTATAACATTCTAATAACATTCTAACATCCATTATAACATTCTAACATACATTATAACAATCTAATATACATTCTAACATCCATTATAACATTCTAACATACATTATAACATTCTAATATATATTATAACATCCATTATAATGTACTAACATCCATTATAACATTCTAACATCCATTATAATATTCTAATATACATTCTAACATCCATTATAACATTCTAAAATACACTAAAACATTCTAATATACATTCTAACATGCATTCTAACATACAATATAACATTCTAATATTCATTATAACATCCATTATAACATTCTAACATCCATTATAACATTCTAACATACATTATAACATTCTAATATACATTCTAACATCCATTATAACATTCTAACATCCATTATAACATTCTAACATACATTATAACATTCTAATATACATTCTAACATCCATTAAAACATTCTAACATCCATTATAACTTTGTAACATACATTATAACATTCTAATATACATTCTAACATCCATTATAACATTCTAACATACATTATAACAATCTAATATACATTCTAACATCCATTCTAACATTCTAACATACATTATAACATCCTAACATACATTATAACATTCTAATATACATTTTAACATCCATTATAACATTCTAACATACATTATAACAATCTAATATACATTCTAACATCAATTATAACATTCTAACATACATTATAACATTCTAATATACATTCTAACATCAATTATAACATTCTAACATCCTTTATAACATTCTAACATACATTATAACATTCTAATATACATTCTAACATCCAATATAACATTCTAACATACATTATAACAATCTAATATACATTCTAACATCCATTATAACATTCTAACATACACTATAATATTCTAATATACATTCTAACATGCATTCTAACATACATTATAACATTCTAATATACATTATAACATCCATTATAACATTCTAACATCCATTCTAACATTCTAATATTCATTCTAACATCCATTATAACATTCTACCATCCATTATAACATTCTAACATACATTACAACATTCAAATATACATTCTAACATCCATTATAACATTCTAACATCCATTATAACATTCTAACATACATTATAACATTCTAATATACATTCTAACATCCATTATAACATTGTAACATACATTATAACATTCTAAAAACATTCTAACATCCATTATAACATTCTAACATACATTATAACAATCTAATATACATTCTAACATCCATTATAACATTCTAACATACATTATAACATTCTAATATATATTATAACATCCATTATAATGTACTAACATCCATTATAACATTCTAACATCCATTATAATATTCTAATATACATTCTAACATCCATTATAACATTCTAAAATACACTAAAACATTCTAATATACATTCTAACATGCATTCTAACATACAATATAACATTCTAATATTCATTATAACATCCATTATAACATTCTAACATCCATTATAACATTCTAACATACATTATAACATTCTAATATACATTCTAACATCCATTATAACATTCTAACATCCATTATAACATTCTAACATACATTATAACATTCTAATATACATTCTAACATCCATTAAAACATTCTAACATCCATTATAACTTTGTAACATACATTATAACATTCTAATATACATTCTAACATCCATTATAACATTCTAACATACATTATAACAATCTAATATACATTCTAACATCCATTCTAACATTCTAACATACATTATAACATCCTAACATACATTATATCATTCTAATATACATTTTAACATCCATTATAACATTCTAACATACATTATAACAATCTAATATACATTCTAACATCAATTATAACATTCTAACATACATTATAACATTCTAATATACATTCTAACATCAATTATAACATTCTAACATCCTTTATAACATTCTAACATACATTATAACATTCTAATATACATTCTAACATCCAATATAACATTCTAACATACATTATAACAATCTAATATACATTCTAACATCCAATATAACATTCTAATATCCATTATAACATTCTAACATACATTATAACATTCTAATATACATTCTAACATCCATTATAACAATCTAACATACATTATAACAATCTAATATACATTCTAACATCCATTATAACATTCTAACATACATTATAACATCCTAACATACATTATAACATTCTAATATACATTTTAACATCCATTATAACATTCTAACATACATTATAACAATCTAATATACATTCTAACATCAATTATAACATTCTAACATACATTATAACATTCTAATATACATTCTAACATCAATTATAAAATTCTAACATCCATAATAACATTCTAACATACATTCTAACATTCTTATATACATTCTAACATCCATTATAACATTCTAACATACATTCTAACATTCTAATATACATTCTAACATCCATTATAACATTCTAACATACTTTTTAACATTCTGATATACATTCTAAAATCAATTATAACATTCTAACATCCATTTTAACATTATAATATACATTATAACATCCATTATAATAATCTAACATCCATTATAATATTCTAACATCCATTATAATATTCTAATATACATTCTAACATCCATTCTAACATTCTAACATACATTATAATATTCTAACATACATTCTAACATGCATTCTATTATACATTATAAAATTCTAATATACATTATAACATCCATTATAACATTCTAACATACATTATAACAATCTAAAATACATTCTAACATCCATTATAACATTCTAACATACAAAATAACATTCTAACATACATTCTAATATTCTAATATACATTCTAACATCCATAATAACATTCTAACATACATTATAACATTATAACATACATTCTAACATTCTAATATACATTCTAACATGCATTCTAACATCCATTCTAACATTCTAATATACATTATAACATCCATTATAACATTAAAACATACATTATAACATCCATTATAATAATCTAACATCCATTATAATATTCTAACATCCATTATAATATTCTAATATACATTCTAACATCCATTCTAACATTCTAACATACATTATAATATTCTAACATACATTCTAACATGCATTCTATTATACATTATAAAATTCTAATATACATTATAACATCCATTATAACATTCTAACATACATTATAACAATCTAAAATACATTCTAACATCCATTATAACATTCTAACATACAAAATAACATTCTAACATACATTCTAATATTCTAATATACATTCTAACATCCATAATAACATTCTAACATACATTATAACATTATAACATACATTCTAACATTCTAATATACATTCTAACATGCATTCTAACATCCATTCTAACATTCTAATATACATTATAACATCCATTATAACATTAAAACATACATTATAACATTCTAATATACATTCTAACATCCATTATAACATTCTAACATACATTATAACAATCTAATATACATTCTAACATCCATTCTAACATTCTAACATACATTATAACATTCTAATATACATTCTAATATCCATTTTAACATTCTAACATACATTATAACATTATAATATAAATTCTAACATCCATTATAACATTCTAACATACATTTAACATTCTAATATACATTCTAATATCCATTATAACATTCTAACATACATTATAACAATATAATATACATTCTAACATCCATTATAACATTCTAACATACATTATAACATTCTAATATACATTCTAACATACATTATAACATTCTAACATTCATTATACCATTCTAATATACATTCTAACATCCATTATAACATTCTAACATACATTATAACATTCTAGTATACATTATAACATCCATTATAACATCCATTATAACATTCTAACATACATTATAACATTCTAATATACATTCTAACATCCATTATAACATTCTAACATACATTATAACATTCTAATATACATTCTAACATCCATTATAACATACATTATAACATTCTAACATACATTATAACATTCTAATATACATTCTAACATCCATTATAACATTCTATCATACATTATAACAATCTAAAATACATTCAAACATCCATTATAACATTCTAACATACATTATAACTTTGTAATATACATTCTAACATCCATTATAACATTCTAACATCCATAATAACATTCTAACATAAATTCTAACATTCTAATATACATTCTAACATGCATTATAACATTCTAACATACATTATAACATTATAACATCCATTATAACATTCTAACATACAATATAACATTCTAATATACATTCTAGCATCCATTCTAACATTCTAACATCCATTATAACATTCTAACATACATTATAACATTCTAATATACATTCTAATATCCATTAAAACATTCTATCATACATTATAACATTCTAATATACATTCTAACATCCATTATAACATTCTAACATACATTATAACAATCTAATATACATTCTAACATCCATGATAACATTCTACCATACATTATAACATTCTAATATACATTCTAACATACATTATAACATTCTAGTATACATTTTAACATCCATTATAACATTTTAACATACATTATAGCATTGTAACATACATTATAACATTCTAATATACATTCTAATATCCATTATAACATTCTATCATACATTATAACAATCTAAAATACATTCAAACATCCATTATAACATTCTAACATACATTATAACTTTGTAATATACATTCTAACATCCATTATAACATTCTAACATACATTCTAACATTCTAATATACATTCTAACATCAATTATAACATTCAATCATCCATTTTAACATTCTAATATACATTATAACATCCATTATAATATTTTAACATCCATTATAACATTCTAACTTCCATTATAACATTCTAACATCCATAATAACATTCTAACATACATTCTAACATTCTAGTATACATTCTAACATCAATTATAACATTCTAACATCCATAATAACATTCTAACATACATTCTAACATTCTAATATACATTGTAACATCCATTATAACATTGTAACATACATTCTAACATTCTAATATACATTCTAACATCCATTATAACATTCTAACATACTTTTTCACATTCTAATATACATTATAACATCCATTATAATATTCTAACATCCATTATAACATTCTAATATACATTCTAACATCCATTATAACATTCTAACATACACTATAATATTCTAATATACATTCTAACATGCATTCTAACATACATTATAACATTCTAATATACATTATAACATCCATTATAACATTCTAACATCCATTCTAACATTCTAATATTCATTCTAACATCCATTATAACATTCTACCATCCATTATAACATTCTAACATACATTACAACATTCTAATATACATTCTAACATCCATTATAACATTCTAACATCCATTATAACATTCTAACATACATTATAACATTCTAATATACATTCTAACATCCATTATAACATTGTAACATACATTATAACATTCTAATAACATTCTAACATCCATTATAACATTCTAACATACATTATAACAATCTAATATACATTCTAACATCCATTATAACATTCTAACATACATTATAACATTCTAATATATATTATAACATCCATTATAATGTACTAACATCCATTATAACATTCTAACATCCATTATAATATTCTAATATACATTCTAACATCCATTATAACATTCTAAAATACACTAAAACATTCTAATATACATTCTAACATGCATTCTAACATACAATATAACATTCTAATATTCATTATAACATCCATTATAACATTCTAACATCCATTATAACATTCTAACATACATTATAACATTCTAATATACATTCTAACATCCATTATAACATTCTAACATCCATTATAACATTCTAACATACATTATAACATTCTAATATACATTCTAACATCCATTAAAACATTCTAACATCCATTATAACTTTGTAACATACATTATAACATTCTAATATACATTCTAACATCCATTATAACATTCTAACATACATTATAACAATCTAATATACATTCTAACATCCATTCTAACATTCTAACATACATTATAACATCCTAACATACATTATAACATTCTAATATACATTTTAACATCCATTATAACATTCTAACATACATTATAACAATCTAATATACATTCTAACATCAATATTAACATTCTAACATACATTATAACATTCTAATATACATTCTAACATCAATTATAACATTCTAACATCCTTTATAACATTCTAACATACATTATAACATTCTAATATACATTCTAACATCCAATATAACATTCTAACATACATTATAACAATCTAATATACATTCTAACATCCATTATAACATTCTAACATACACTATAATATTCTAATATACATTCTAACATGCATTCTAACATACATTATAACATTCTAATATACATTATAACATCCATTATAACATTCTAACATCCATTCTAACATTCTAATATTCATTCTAACATCCATTATAACATTCTACCATCCATTATAACATTCTAACATACATTACAACATTCTAATATACATTCTAACATCCATTATAACATTCTAACATCCATTATAACATTCTAACATACATTATAACATTCTAATATACATTCTAACATCCATTATAACATTGTAACATACATTATAACATTCTAATAACATTCTAACATCCATTATAACATTCTAACATACATTATAACAATCTAATATACATTCTAACATCCATTATAACATTCTAACATACATTATAACATTCTAATATATATTATAACATCCATTATAATGTACTAACATCCATTATAACATTCTAACATCCATTATAATATTCTAATATACATTCTAACATCCATTATAACATTCTAAAATACACTAAAACATTCTAATATACATTCTAACATGCATTCTAACATACAATATAACATTCTAATATTCATTATAACATCCATTATAACATTCTAACATCCATTATAACATTCTAACATACATTATAACATTCTAATATACATTCTAACATCCATTATAACATTCTAACATCCATTATAACATTCTAACATACATTATAACATTCTAATATACATTCTAACATCCATTAAAACATTCTAACATCCATTATAACTTTGTAACATACATTATAACATTCTAATATACATTCTAACATCCATTATAACATTCTAACATACATTATAACAATCTAATATACATTCTAACATCCATTCTAACATTCTAACATACATTATAACATCCTAACATACATTATATCATTCTAATATACATTTTAACATCCATTATAACATTCTAACATACATTATAACAATCTAATATACATTCTAACATCAATTATAACATTCTAACATACATTATAACATTCTAATATACATTCTAACATCAATTATAACATTCTAACATCCTTTATAACATTCTAACATACATTATAACATTCTAATATACATTCTAACATCCAATATAACATTCTAACATACATTATAACAATCTAATATACATTCTAACATCCAATATAACATTCTAATATCCATTATAACATTCTAACATACATTATAACATTCTAATATACATTCTAACATCCATTATAACAATCTAACATACATTATAACAATCTAATATACATTCTAACATCCATTATAACATTCTAACATACATTATAACATCCTAACATACATTATAACATTCTAATATACATTTTAACATCCATTATAACATTCTAACATACATTATAACAATCTAATATACATTCTAACATCAATTATAACATTCTAACATACATTATAACATTCTAATATACATTCTAACATCAATTATAACATTCTAACATCCATAATAACATTCTAACATACATTCTAACATTCTTATATACATTCTAACATCCATTATAACATTCTAACATACATTCTAACATTCTAATATACATTCTAACATCCATTATAACATTCTAACATACTTTTTAACATTCTGATATACATTCTAAAATCAATTATAACATTCTAACATCCATTTTAACATTATAATATACATTATAACATCCATTATAATAATCTAACATCCATTATAATATTCTAACATCCATTATAATATTCTAATATACATTCTAACATCCATTCTAACATTCTAACATACATTATAATATTCTAACATACATTCTAACATGCATTCTATTATACATTATAAAATTCTAATATACATTATAACATCCATTATAACATTCTAACATCCATTCTAACATTCTAATATTCATTATAACATCCATTATAACATTCTATCATCCATTGTAACATTCTAACATACATTATAACATTCTAATATACATTGTAACATCCATTATAACATTCTAACATACATTATAGCATTGTAACATACATTATAACATTCTAATATACATTCTAACATCCATTATAACATTCGAACATACATTATTACAATCTAAAATACATTATAACATTCTAGTATATATTATAACATCCATTATAACATTCTAACTTAGATTATAACATTGTAACATACATTATAACATTCTAATATACATTCTAACATCTATTATAACATTCTAACATACATTATAACAATCTAAAATACATTTTAACATCCAAAAAAACATTCTAACATACATTATAACTTTCTAATATACATTCTAACATCCATTATTACATTCTAACATCCATAATAACATTCTTACATACATTCTAACATTATAATATACATTCTAACATCCATTATAACATTCTAACATCCTTTATAACATTCTAACATACATTATAACATACTAATATACATTCTAACATCCAATATAACATTCTAACATACATTATAACAATCTAATATACATTCTAACATCCAATATAACATTCTAATATCCATTATAACATTCTAACATACATTATAACATTCTAATATACATTCTAACATCCAATATAACATTCTAACATACATTATAACAATCTAATATACATTCTAACATCCAATATAACATTCTAATATCCATTATAACATTCTAACATACATTATAACATTCTAATATACATTCTAACATCCATTATAACAATCTAACATACATTATAACAATCTAATATACATTCTAACATCCATTATAACATTCTAACATACATTATAACATCCTAACATACATTATAACATTCTAATATACATTTTAACATCCATTATAACATTCTAACATACATTATAACAATCTAATATACATTCTAACATCAATTATAACATTCTAACATACATTATAACATTCTAATATACATTCTAACATCAATTATAACATTCTAACATCCATAATAACATTCTAACATACATTCTAACATTCTTATATACATTCTAACATCCATTATAACATTCTAACATACATTCTAACATTCTAATATACATTCTAACATCCATTATAACATTCTAACATACTTTTTAACATTCTGATATACATTCTAAAATCAATTATAACATTCTAACATCCATTTTAACATTATAATATACATTATAACATCCATTATAATAATCTAACATCCATTATAATATTCTAACATCCATTATAATATTCTAATATACATTCTAACATCCATTCTAACATTCTAACATACATTATAATATTCTAACATACATTCTAACATGCATTCTATTATACATTATAAAATTCTAATATACATTATAACATCCATTATAACATTCTAACATCCATTCTAACATTCTAATATTCATTATAACATCCATTATAACATTCTATCATCCATTGTAACATTCTAACATACATTATAACATTCTAATATACATTGTAACATCCATTATAACATTCTAACATACATTATAGCATTGTAACATACATTATAACATTCTAATATACATTCTAACATCCATTATAACATTCGAACATACATTATTACAATCTAAAATACATTATAACATTCTAGTATATATTATAACATCCATTATAACATTCTAACTTAGATTATAACATTGTAACATACATTATAACATTCTAATATACATTCTAACATCTATTATAACATTCTAACATACATTATAACAATCTAAAATACATTTTAACATCCAAAAAAACATTCTAACATACATTATAACTTTCTAATATACATTCTAACATCCATTATTACATTCTAACATCCATAATAACATTCTAACATACATTCTAACATTATAATATACATTCTAACATCCATTATAACATTCTAACATCCTTTATAACATTCTAACATACATTATAACATACTAATATACATTCTAACATCCAATATAACATTCTAACATACATTATAACAATCTAATATACATTCTAACATCCAATATAACATTCTAATATCCATTATAACATTCTAACATACATTATAACATTCTAATATACATTCTAACATCCATTATAACAATCTAACATACATTATAACAATCTAATATGCATTCTAACATCCATTATAACATTCTAACATACATTATAACATCCTAACATACATTATAACATTCTAATATACATTTTAACATCCATTATAACATTCTAACATACATTATAACAATCTAATATACATTCTAACATCAATTATAACATTCTAACATACATTATAACATTCTAATATACATTCTAACATCAATTATAACATTCTAACATCCATAATAACATTCTAACATACATTCTAACATTCTTATATACATTCTAACATCCATTATAACATTCTAACATACATTCTAACATTCTAATATACATTCTAACATCCATTATAACATTCTAACATACTTTTTAACATTCTGATATACATTCTAAAATCAATTATAATATTCTAACATCCATTTTAACATTCTAATATACATTATAACATCCATTATAATAATCTAACATCCATTATAATATTCTAACATCCATTATAATATTCTAATATACATTCTAACATCCATTCTAACATTCTAACATACATTATAATATTCTAATATACATTCTAACATGCATTCTAACATACATTATAACATTCTAATATACATTATAACATCCATTATAACATTCTAACATCCATTCTAACATTCTAATATTCATTATAACATCCATTATAACATTCTATCATCCATTGTAACATTCTAACATACATTATAACATTCTAATATACATTCTAACATCCATTATAACATTCTAACATACCTTATAACATTGTAACATACATTATAACATTCTAATATACATTCTAACATCCATTATAACATTCGAACATACATTATTACAATCTAAAATACATTATAACATTCTAGTATATATTATAACATCCATTATAACATTCTAACTTAGATTATAACATTGTAATATACATTATAATATTCTAATATACATTCTAACATCTATTATAACATTCTAACATACATTATAACAATCTAAAATACATTTTAACATCCAAAATAACATTCTAACATACATTATAACTTTCTAATATACATTCTAACATCCATTATAAGATTCTAACATCCATAATAACATTCTACCATACATTCTAACATTATAATATACATTCTAACATCCATTATAACATTCTAACATACATTATAACATCCTAACATACATTATAACATTCTAATATACATATTAACATCCATTATAACATTCTAACATACATTATAAAAATCTAATATACATTCTAACATCCATTATAACATCCATTATAACATTCTAACATACATTATAACATTCTAATATACATTCTAACATCCATTATAACATTCTAACATACATTATAACATTCTAATATACATTCTAACATCCATTATAACATACATTATAACATTCTAACATACATTATAACATTCTAATATACATTCTAACATCCATTATAACATTCTATCATACATTATAACAATCTAAAATACATTCAAACATCCATTATAACATTCTAACATACATTATAACTTTGTAATATACATTCTAACATCCATTATAACATTCTAACATCCATAATAACATTCTAACATAAATTCTAACATTCTAATATACATTCTAACATGCATTATAACATTCTAACATACATTATAACATTATAACATCCATTATAACATTCTAACATACAATATAACATTCTAATATACATTCTAGCATCCATTCTAACATTCTAACATCCATTATAACATTCTAACATACATTATAACATTCTAATATACATTCTAATATCCATTAAAACATTCTATCATACATTATAACATTCTAATATACATTCTAACATCCATTATTACATTCTAACATACATTATAACAATCTAATATACATTCTAACATCCATGATAACATTCTACCATACATTATAACATTCTAATATACATTCTAACATACATTATAACATTCTAGTATACATTTTAACATCCATTATAACATTTTAACATACATTATAGCATTGTAACATACATTATAACATTCTAATATACATTCTAATATCCATTATAACATTCTATCATACATTATAACAATCTAAAATACATTCAAACATCCATTATAACATTCTAACATACATTATAACTTTGTAATATACATTCTAACATCCATTATAACATTCTAACATACATTCTAACATTCTAATATACATTCTAACATCAATTATAACATTCAATCATCCATTTTAACATTCTAATATACATTATAACATCCATTATAATATTTTAACATCCATTATAACATTCTAACTTCCATTATAACATTCTAACATCCATAATAACATTCTAACATACATTCTAACATTCTAGTATACATTCTAACATCAATTATAACATTCTAACATCCATAATAACATTCTAACATACATTCTAACATTCTAATATACATTGTAACATCCATTATAACATTGTAACATACATTCTAACATTCTAATATACATTCTAACATCCATTATAACATTCTAACATACTTTTTCACATTCTAATATACATTATAACATCCATTATAATATTCTAACATCCATTATAACATTCTAATATACATTCTAACATCCATTATAACATTCTAACATACACTATAATATTCTAATATACATTCTAACATGCATTCTAACATACATTATAACATTCTAATATACATTATAACATCCATTATAACATTCTAATATTCATTCTAACATCCATTATAACATTCTACCATCCATTATAACATTCTAACATACATTACAACATTCTAATATACATTCTAACATCCATTATAACATTCTAACATCCATTATAACATTCTAACATACATTATAACATTCTAATATACATTCTAACATCCATTATAACATTGTAACATACATTATAACATTCTAATAACATTCTAACATCCATTATAACATTCTAACATACATTATAACAATCTAATATACATTCTAACATCCATTATAACATTCTAACATACATTATAACATTCTAATATATATTATAACATCCATTATAATGTACTAACATCCATTATAACATTCTAACATCCATTATAATATTCTAATATACATTCTAACATCCATTATAACATTCTAAAATACACTAAAACATTCTAATATACATTCTAACATGCATTCTAACATACAATATAACATTCTAATATTCATTATAACATCCATTATAACATTCTAACATCCATTATAACATTCTAACATACATTATAACATTCTAATATACATTCTAACATCCATTATAACATTCTAACATCCATTATAACATTCTAACATACATTATAACATTCTAATATACATTCTAACATCCATTAAAACATTCTAACATCCATTATAACTTTGTAACATACATTATAACATTCTAATATACATTCTAACATCCATTATAACATTCTAACATACATTATAACAATCTAATATACATTCTAACATCCATTCTAACATTCTAACATACATTATAACATCCTAACATACATTATAACATTCTAATATACATTTTAACATCCATTATAACATTCTAACATACATTATAACAATCTAATATACATTCTAACATCAATATTAACATTCTAACATACATTATAACATTCTAATATACATTCTAACATCAATTATAACATTCTAACATCCTTTATAACATTCTAACATACATTATAACATTCTAATATACATTCTAACATCCAATATAACATTCTAACATACATTATAACAATCTAATATACATTCTAACATCCATTATAACATTCTAACATACACTATAATATTCTAATATACATTCTAACATGCATTCTAACATACATTATAACATTCTAATATACATTATAACATCCATTATAACATTCTAACATCCATTCTAACATTCTAATATTCATTCTAACATCCATTATAACATTCTACCATCCATTATAACATTCTAACATACATTACAACATTCTAATATACATTCTAACATCCATTATAACATTCTAACATCCATTATAACATTCTAACATACATTATAACATTCTAATATACATTCTAACATCCATTATAACATTGTAACATACATTATAACATTCTAATAACATTCTAACATCCATTATAACATTCTAACATACATTATAACAATCTAATATACATTCTAACATCCATTATAACATTCTAACATACATTATAACATTCTAATATATATTATAACATCCATTATAATGTACTAACATCCATTATAACATTCTAACATCCATTATAATATTCTAATATACATTCTAACATCCATTATAACATTCTAAAATACACTAAAACATTCTAATATACATTCTAACATGCATTCTAACATACAATATAACATTCTAATATTCATTATAACATCCATTATAACATTCTAACATCCATTATAACATTCTAACATACATTATAACATTCTAATATACATTCTAACATCCATTATAACATTCTAACATCCATTATAACATTCTAACATACATTATAACATTCTAATATACATTCTAACATCCATTAAAACATTCTAACATCCATTATAACTTTGTAACATACATTATAACATTCTAATATACATTCTAACATCCATTATAACATTCTAACATACATTATAACAATCTAATATACATTCTAACATCCATTCTAACATTCTAACATACATTATAACATCCTAACATACATTATATCATTCTAATATACATTTTAACATCCATTATAACATTCTAACATACATTATAACAATCTAATATACATTCTAACATCAATTATAACATTCTAACATACATTATAACATTCTAATATACATTCTAACATCAATTATAACATTCTAACATCCTTTATAACATTCTAACATACATTATAACATTCTAATATACATTCTAACATCCAATATAACATTCTAACATACATTATAACAATCTAATATACATTCTAACATCCAATATAACATTCTAATATCCATTATAACATTCTAACATACATTATAACATTCTAATATACATTCTAACATCCATTATAACAATCTAACATACATTATAACAATCTAATATACATTCTAACATCCATTATAACATTCTAACATACATTATAACATCCTAACATACATTATAACATTCTAATATACATTTTAACATCCATTATAACATTCTAACATACATTATAACAATCTAATATACATTCTAACATCAATTATAACATTCTAACATACATTATAACATTCTAATATACATTCTAACATCAATTATAACATTCTAACATCCATAATAACATTCTAACATACATTCTAACATTCTTATATACATTCTAACATCCATTATAACATTCTAACATACATTCTAACATTCTAATATACATTCTAACATCCATTATAACATTCTAACATACTTTTTAACATTCTGATATACATTCTAAAATCAATTATAACATTCTAACATCCATTTTAACATTATAATATACATTATAACATCCATTATAATAATCTAACATCCATTATAATATTCTAACATCCATTATAATATTCTAATATACATTCTAACATCCATTCTAACATTCTAACATACATTATAATATTCTAACATACATTCTAACATGCATTCTATTATACATTATAAAATTCTAATATACATTACAACATCCATTATAACATTCTAACATCCATTCTAACATTCTAATATTCATTATAACATTCATTATAACATTCTATCATCCATTGTAACATTCTAACATACATTATAACATTCTAATATACATTGTAACATCCATTATAACATTCTAACATACATTATAGCATTGTAACATACATTATAACATTCTAATATACATTCTAACATCCATTCTAACATTCGAACATACATTATAATATTCTAACATACATTCTAACATGCATTCTATTATACATTATAAAATTCTAATATACATTACAACATCCATTATAACATTCTAACATCCATTCTAACATTCTAATATTCATTATAACATCCATTATAACATTCTATCATCCATTGTAACATTCTAACATACATTATAACATTCTAATATACATTGTAACATCCATTATAACATTCTAACATACATTATAGCATTGTAACATACATTATAACATTCTAATATACATTCTAACATCCATTATAACATTCGAACATACATTATTACAATCTAAAATACATTATAACATTCTAGTATATATTATAACATCCATTATAACATTCTAACTTAGATTATAACATTGTAACATACATTATAACATTCTAATATACATTCTAACATCTATTATAACATTCTAACATACATTATAACAATCTAAAATACATTTTAACATCCAAAAAAACATTCTAACATACATTATAACTTTCTAATATACATTCTAACATCCATTATTACATTCTAACATCCATAATAACATTCTAACATACATTCTAACATTATAATATACATTCTAACATCCATTATAACATTCTAACATCCTTTATAACATTCTAACATACATTATAACATACTAATATACATTCTAACATCCAATATAACATTCTAACATACATTATAACAATCTAATATACATTCTAACATCCAATATAACATTCTAATATCCATTATAACATTCTAACATACATTATAACATTCTAATATACATTCTAACATCCAATATAACATTCTAACATACATTATAACAATCTAATATACATTCTAACATCCAATATAACATTCTAATATCCATTATAACATTCTAACATACATTATAACATTCTAATATACATTCTAACATCCATTATAACAATCTAACATACATTATAACAATCTAATATACATTCTAACATCCATTATAACATTCTAACATACATTATAACATCCTAACATACATTATAACATTCTAATATACATTTTAACATCCATTATAACATTCTAACATACATTATAACAATCTAATATACATTCTAACATCAATTATAACATTCTAACATACATTATAACATTCTAATATACATTCTAACATCAATTATAACATTCTAACATCCATAATAACATTCTAACATACATTCTAACATTCTTATATACATTCTAACATCCATTATAACATTCTAACATACATTCTAACATTCTAATATACATTCTAACATCCATTATAACATTCTAACATACTTTTTAACATTCTGATATACATTCTAAAATCAATTATAACATTCTAACATCCATTTTAACATTATAATATACATTATAACATCCATTATAATAATCTAACATCCATTATAATATTCTAACATCCATTATAATATTCTAATATACATTCTAACATCCATTCTAACATTCTAACATACATTATAATATTCTAACATACATTCTAACATGCATTCTATTATACATTATAAAATTCTAATATACATTATAACATCCATTATAACATTCTAACATCCATTCTAACATTCTAATATTCATTATAACATCCATTATAACATTCTATCATCCATTGTAACATTCTAACATACATTATAACATTCTAATATACATTGTAACATCCATTATAACATTCTAACATACATTATAGCATTGTAACATACATTATAACATTCTAATATACATTCTAACATCCATTATAACATTCGAACATACATTATTACAATCTAAAATACATTATAACATTCTAGTATATATTATAACATCCATTATAACATTCTAACTTAGATTATAACATTGTAACATACATTATAACATTCTAATATACATTCTAACATCTATTATAACATTCTAACATACATTATAACAATCTAAAATACATTTTAACATCCAAAAAAACATTCTAACATACATTATAACTTTCTAATATACATTCTAACATCCATTATTACATTCTAACATCCATAATAACATTCTAACATACATTCTAACATTATAATATACATTCTAACATCCATTATAACATTCTAACATCCTTTATAACATTCTAACATACATTATAACATACTAATATACATTCTAACATCCAATATAACATTCTAACATACATTATAACAATCTAATATACATTCTAACATCCAATATAACATTCTAATATCCATTATAACATTCTAACATACATTATAACATTCTAATATACATTCTAACATCCATTATAACAATCTAACATACATTATAACAATCTAATATGCATTCTAACATCCATTATAACATTCTAACATACATTATAACATCCTAACATACATTATAACATTCTAATATACATTTTAACATCCATTATAACATTCTAACATACATTATAACAATCTAATATACATTCTAACATCAATTATAACATTCTAACATACATTATAACATTCTAATATACATTCTAACATCAATTATAACATTCTAACATCCATAATAACATTCTAACATACATTCTAACATTCTTATATACATTCTAACATCCATTATAACATTCTAACATACATTCTAACATTCTAATATACATTCTAACATCCATTATAACATTCTAACATACTTTTTAACATTCTGATATACATTCTAAAATCAATTATAACATTCTAACATCCATTTTAACATTCTAATATACATTATAACATCCATTATAATAATCTAACATCCATTATAATATTCTAACATCCATTATAATATTCTAATATACATTCTAACATCCATTCTAACATTCTAACATACATTATAATATTCTAATATACATTCTAACATGCATTCTAACATACATTATAACATTCTAATATACATTATAACATCCATTATAACATTCTAACATCCATTCTAACATTCTAATATTCATTATAACATCCATTATAACATTCTATCATCCATTGTAACATTCTAACATACATTATAACATTCTAATATACATTCTAACATCCATTATAACATTCTAACATACCTTATAACATTGTAACATACATTATAACATTCTAATATACATTCTAACATCCATTATAACATTCGAACATACATTATTACAATCTAAAATACATTATAACATTCTAGTATATATTATAACATCCATTATAACATTCTAACTTAGATTATAACATTGTAACATACATTATAATATTCTAATATACATTCTAACATCTATTATAACATTCTAACATACATTATAACAATCTAAAATACATTTTAACATCCAAAATAACATTCTAACATACATTATAACTTTCTAATATACATTCTAACATCCATTATAAGATTCTAACATCCATAATAACATTCTAACATACATTCTAACATTATAATATACATTCTAACATCCATTATAACATTCTAACATACATTATAACATCCTAACATACATTATAACATTCTAATATACATATTAACATCCATTATAACATTCTAACATACATTATAAAAATCTAATATACATTCTAACATCAATTATAACATTCTAACATACATTATAACATTCTAATATACATTCTAACATCAATTTTAACATTCTAACATCCATAATAACATTCTAACATACATTCTAACATTCTAATATACATTCTAACATCCATTATAACATTCTAACATACATTCTAACATACTAATATACATTCTAACATCCATTATAACATTCTAACATACTTTTTAACATTCTGATATACATTCTAAATTCAATTATAACATTCTAACATCCATTTTAACATTCTAATATACATTCTAACATCCATTATAACATTCTAACATACATTATAACATTCTAGTATACATTATAACATCCATTATAACATCCATTATAACATTCTAACATACATTATAACATTCTAATATACATTCTAACATCCATTATAACATTCTAACATACATTATAACATTCTAATATACATTCTAACATCCATTATAACATACATTATAACATTCTAACATACATTATAACATTCTAATATACATTCTAACATCCATTATAACATTCTATCATACATTATAACAATCTAAAATACATTCAAACATCCATTATAACATTCTAACATACATTATAACTTTGTAATATACATTCTAACATCCATTATAACATTCTAACATCCATAATAACATTCTAACATACATTCTAACATTCTAATATACATTCTAACATGCATTATAACATTCTAACATACATTATAACATTATAACATCCATTATAACATTCTAACATACAATATAACATTCTAATATACATTCTAGCATCCATTCTAACATTCTAACATCCATTATAACATTCTAACATACATTATAACATTCTAATATACATTCTAATATCCATTAAAACATTCTATCATACATTATAACATTCTAATATACATTCTAACATCCATTATAACATTCTAACATACATTATAACAATCTAATATACATTCTAACATCCATTATAACATTCTACCATACATTATAACATTCTAATATACATTCTAACATACATTATAACATTCTAGTATACATTTTAACATCCATTATAACATTTTAACATACATTATAGCATTGTAACATACATTATAACATTCTAATATACATTCTAATATCCATTATAACATTCTATCATACATTATAACAATCTAAAATACATTCAAACATCCATTATAACATTCTAACATACATTATAACTTTGTAATATACATTCTAACATCCATTATAACATTCTAACATACATTCTAACATTCTAATATACATTCTAACATCAATTATAACATTCAATCATCCATTTTAACATTCTAATATACATTATAACATCCATTATAATATTTTAACATCCATTATAACATTCTAACTTCCATTATAACATTCTAACATCCATAATAACATTCTAACATACATTATAACATTCTAATATACATTCTAACATCAATTATAACATTCTAACATCCATAATAACATTCTAACATACATTCTAACATTCTAATATACATTCTAACATCCATTATAACATTCTAACATACATTCTAACATTCTAATATACATTCTAACATCCATTATAACATTCTAACATACTTTTTAACATTCTAATATACATTATAACATCAATTATAATATTCTAACATCCATTATAACATTCTAATATACATTCTAACATCCATTATAACATTCTAACATACACTATAATATTCTAATATACATTCTAACATGCATTCTAACATACATTATAACATTCTAATATACATTATAACATCCATTATAACATCCTAACATCCATTCTAACATTCTAATATTCATTCTAACATCCATTATTACATTCTACCATCCATTATAACATTCTAACGTACATTACAACATTCTAATATACATTCTAACATCCATTATAACATTCTAACATCCATTATAACATTCTAATATACATTCTAACATCCATTATAACATTGTAACATACATTATAACATTCTAATAACATTCTAACATCCATTATACCATTCTAACATACATTATAACAATCTAATATACATTCTAACATCCATTATAACAACATTATAACATTCTAATATATATTATAACATCCATTATAATGTACTAACATCCATTATAACATTCTAACATCCATTATAATATTCTAATATACATTCTAACATCCATTATAACATTCTAAAATACACTAAAACATTCTAATATACATTCTAACATGCATTCTAACATACAATATAACATTCTAATATTCATTATAACATCCATTATAACATTCTAACATCCATTATAACATTCTAACATACATTATAACATTCTAATATACATTCTAACATCCATTATAACATTCTAACATCCATTATAACATTCTAACATACATTATAACATTCTAATATACATTCTAACATCCATTAAAACATTCTAACATCCATTATAACTTTGTAACATACATTATAACATTCTAATATACATTCTAACATCCATTATAACATTCTAACATACATTATAACAATCTAATATACATTCTAACATCCATTCTAACATTCTAACATACATTATAACATCCTAACATACATTATAACATTCTAATATACATTTTAACATCCATTATAGCATTCTATCATACATTATAACAATCTAATATACATTCTAACATCAATTATAACATTCTAACATACATTATAACATTCTAATATACATTCTAACATCAATTATAACATTCTAACATCCATAATAACATTCTAACATACATTCTAACATTCTAATATACATTCTAACATCCATTATAACATTCTAACATACATTCTAACATTCTAATATACATTCTAACATCCATTATAACATTCTAACATACTTTTTAACATTCTGATATACATTCTAAAATCAATTATAACATTCTAACATCCATTTTAACATTCTAATATACATTATAACATCCATTATAATAATCTAACATCCATTATAATATTCTAATATACATTCTAACATCCATTATAACATTCTAACATACATTATAATATTCTAATATACATTCTAACATGCATTCTAACATACATTATAACATGCTAATATACATTATAACATCCATTATAACATTCTAATATTCATTATAACATCCATTATAACATTCTATCATCCATTGTAACATTCTAACATACATTATAACATTCTAATATACATTCTAACATCCATTATAACATTCTAACATACTTTTTAACATTCTGATATACATTCTAAATTCAATTATAACATTCTAACATCCATTTTAACATTCTAATATACATTCTAACATCCATTATAATATTCTAACATACATTATAACATTCTAGTATACATTATAACATCCATTATAACATCCATTATAACATTCTAACATACATTATAACATTCTAATATACATTCTAACATCCATTATAACATTCTAACATACATTATAACATTCTAATATACATTCTAACATCCATTATAACATACATTATAACATTCTAACATACATTATAACATTCTAATATACATTCTAACATCCATTATAACATTCTATCATACATTATAACAATCTAAAATACATTCAAACATCCATTATAACATTCTAACATACATTATAACTTTGTAATATACATTCTAACATCCATTATAACATTCTAACATCCATAATAACATTCTAACATACATTCTAACATTCTAATATACATTCTAACATGCATTATAACATTCTAAAATACATTATAACATATAACATCCATTATAACATTCTAACATACAATATAACATTCTAATATACATTCTAGCATCCATTCTAACATTCTAACATCCATTATAACATTCTAACATACATTATAACATTCTAATATACATTCTAATATCCATTAAAACATTCTATCATACATTATAACATTCTAATATACATTCTAACATCCATTATAACATTCTAACATACATTATAACAATCTAATATACATTCTAACATCCATTATAACATTCTACCATACATTATAACATTCTAATATACATTCTAACATACATTATAACATTCTAGTATAACATTTTAACATCCATTATAACATTTTAACATACATTATAGCATTGTAACATACATTATAACATTCTAATATACATTCTAATATCCATTATAACATTCTATCATACATTATAACAATCTAAAATACATTCAAACATCCAATATAACATTCTAACATACATTATAACTTGTAATATACATTCTAACATCCATTATAACATTCTAACATACATTCTACATTCTAATATACATTCTAACATCAATTATAACATTCAATCATCCATTTTAACATTCTAATATACATTATAACATCCATTATAATATTTTAACATCCATTAATAACATTCTAACTTCCATTAAAACATTCTAACATCCATAATAACATTCTAACATACATTATAACATTCTAATATACATTCTAACATCATTATAACATTCTAACATCCATAATAACATCTAACATACTTCTAACATTCTAATATACATTCTAACATCCATTATAACATTCTAACATACATTCTAACATTCTAATATACATTCTAACATCCATTATAACATTCTAACATACTTTTTAACATTCTAATATACATTATACATCAATTATAATATTCTAACATCCATTATAACATTCTAATATACATTCTAACATCCATTATAACATTCTAACATACACTATAATATTCTAATATACATTCTAACATGCATTCTAACATACATTATAACATTCTAATATACATTATAACATCCATTATAACATCCTAACATCCATTCTAACATTCTAAATATCATTCTAACATCCATTATTACATTCTACCATCCATTATAACATTCTAACGTACATTACAACATTCTAATATACATTCTAACATCCATTATAACATTCTAACATCCATTATAACATTCTAATATACATTCTAACATCCATTATAACATTGTAACATACATTATAACATTCTAATAACATTCTAACATCCATTATACCATTCTAACATACATTATAACAATCTAATATACATTCTAACATCCATTATAACAACATTATAACATTCTAATATATATTAACATCCATTATAATTACTAACATCCATTATAACATTCTAACATCCATTATAATATCTAATATACATCTAACATCCATTATAACAATTCTAAAAATACACTAAAACATTCTAATATACATTCTAACATGCATTCTAACATACAATATAACATTCTAATATTCATTATAACATCCATTATAACATTCTAACATCCATTATAACATTCTAACATACATTATAACATTCTAATATACATTCTAACATCCATTATAACATTCTAACATCCATATAACATTCTAACATACATTATAACATTCTAATATACATTCTAACATCCATTAAAACATTCTAACATCCATTATAACTTTGTACATACATTATAACATTCTAATATACATTCTAACATCCATTATAACATTCTAACATACATTATAACAATCTAATATACATTCTAACATCCATTCTAACATTCTAACATACATTATAACATCCTAACATACATTATAACATTCTTATATACATTTTAACATCCATTATAGCATTCTATCATACATTATAACAATCCATATACATTCTAACATCAATTATAACATTCTAACATACATTATAACATTCTAATATACATTCTAACATCAATTATAACATTCTAACATCCATAATAACATTCTAACATACATTCTAACATTCTAATATACATTCTAACATCCATTATAACATTCTAACATACATTCTAACATTCTAATATACATTCTAACATCATTATAACATTCTAACATACTTTTTAACATTCTGATATACATTCTAAAATCAATTATAACATTCTAACATCCATTTAACATTCTAATATACATTATAACATCCCATTATAATAATCTAACATCCATTATAATATTCTAACTCCATTATAATATTCTAATATACATTCTAACATCCATTATAACATTCTAACATACATTATAATATTCTAATATACATTCTAACATGCATTCTAACATACATTATAACATGCTAATATACATTATAACATCCATTATAACATTCTAAAATTCATTATAACATCCATATAACATTCTATCATCCATTGTAACATTCTAACATACATTATAACATTCTAATATACATTCTAACATCCATTATAACATTCTAACATACTTTTTAACATTCTGATATACATTCTAAATTCAATTATAAAATTCTAACATCCATTTTAACATTCTAATATACATTCTAACATCCATTATAATATTCTAACATACATTATAACATTCTAGTATACATTATAACATCCATTATAACTCCATTATAACATTCTAACATACATTATAACATTCTAATATACATTCTAACATCCATTATAACATTCTAACATACATTATAACATTCTAATATACATTCTAACATCCATTATAACATACATTATAACATTCTAACATACATTATAACAATCTAATATACATTCTAACATCCATTATAACATTCTATCATACATTATAACAATCTAAAATACATTCTAACATCCATTATAACATTCTAACATCCATTATAACATTCTAACATACATTATAATATTCTAATATACATTCTAACATGCATTCTAACATACATTATAACATTCTAATATACATTATAACATCCATTATAACATTCTAACATACATTATAACAATCTAATATACATTCTAACATCCATTATAACATTCTAACATACATTATAACATTGTAACATACATTATAACATTCTAATATACATTCTAACATCCATTATAACATTCTAACATACATTATAACAATCTAAAATACATTCTAACATCCATTATAACATTCTAATATACATTCTAATATCCATTATAACATTCTAACATACATTATAACATTCTAATATACATTCTAACATCCATTATAACAATCTAACATACATTATAACAATCTAATATACATTCTAACATCCATTATAACATTCTAACATACATTATAACATTGTAACATACATTATAACATCTAATATACATTCTAACATCCATTATAACATTCTAACATACATTATAACAATCTAAAATACATTCTAACATCCATTATAACATTCTAACATACAAAATAACATTCTAACATACATTCTAATATTCTAATATACATTCTAACATCCATAATAACATTCTAACATACATTATAACATTATAACATACATTCTAACATTCTAATATACATTCTAACATGCATTCTAACATCCATTCTAACATTCTAATATACATTATAACATCCATTATAACATTAAAACATACATTCTAACATTCTAACATACATTATAACATTCTAATATACATTCTAATATCCATTTTAACATTCTAACATACATTATAACATTATAATATAAATTCTAACATCCATTATAACATTCTAACATACATTTAACATTCTAATATACATTCTAATATCCATTATAACATTCTAACATACATTATAACAATATAATATACATTCTAACATCCATTATAACATTCTAACATACATTATAACATTCTAATATACATTCTAATATCCATTTTAACATTCTAACATACATTATAACATTATAATATAAATTCTAACATCCATTATAACATTCTAACATACATTTAACATTCTAATATACATTCTAATATCCATTATAACATTCTAACATACATTATAACAATATAATATACATTCTAACATCCATTATAACATTCTAACATACATTATAACATTCTAATATACATTCTAACATACATTATAACATTCTAACATTCATTATACCATTCTAATATACATTCTAACATCCATTATAACATTCTAACATACATTATAACATTCTAGTATACATTATAACATCCATTATAACATCCATTATAACATTCTAATATACATTCTAACATCCATTATAACATTCTAACATACATTATAACATTCTAATATACATTCTAACATCCATTATAACATACATTATAACATTCTAACATACATTATAACATTCTAATATACATTCTAACATCCATTATAACATTCTATCATACATTATAACAATCTAAAATACATTCAAACATCCATTATAACATTCTAACATACAATATAACATTCTAATATACATTCTAGCATCCATTCTAACATTCTAACATCCATTATAACATTCTAACATACATTATAACATTCTAATATACATTCTAATATCCATTAAAACATTCTATCATACATTATAACATTCTAATATACATTCTAACATCAATTATAACATTCTAACATACATTATAACAATCTAATATACATTCTAACATCCATTATAACATTCTACCATACATTATAACATTCTAATATACATTCATACATATAACATTCTAGTATACATTTTAACATCCATTATAACATTTTAACATACATTATAGCATTGTAACATACATTATAACATTCTAATATACATTCTAATATCCATTATAACATTCTATCATACATTATAACAATCTAAAATACATTCAAACATCCATTATAACATTCTAACATACATTATAACTTTGTAATATACATTCTAACATCCATTATAACATTCTAACATACATTCTAAAATTCTAATATACATTCTAACATCAATTATAACATTCAATCATCCATTTTAACATTCTAATATACATTATAACATCCATTATAATATTTTAACATCCATTATAACATTCTAACTTCCATTATAACATTCTAACATCCATAATAACATTCTAACATACATTCTAACATTCTAATAGACATTCTAACATACATATAACATTCTAAC
>JAUIMM010003656.1:0-34918 GCA_031769625.1 Taudactylus pleione
GGTCCGCTTTAAGTCAATGGAGATTTTCATTTGCTTTAAAGCTTGCGGTAATCGATCCATGGGGTCTAAAACTACAGGACCAGTATGGCTGGAAAGCACTTGTTCAGAGCTAACTTCACACCAATTTTGGGCCATTTTGACCTTCAGGCGGCGGAGAAACAGCCGGTCAAAGTAGGGGTACAAAACTGCTCCGGTCCCGCTTTAAGTCAATGGAGATTTTCATTTGCTTTAAAAGCTTGCGGAAATCGATCCATGGGGTCTAAAACTACAGGACCAGTATGGCTGGAAAGCACTTGTTCAGACCTAACTTCACACCAATTTTGGGCCATTTTGACCTTCAGGCGGCGGAGAAACAGCCGGTCAAAGTAAGGGTACAAAACTGCTCCGGTCCCGCTTTAAGTCAATGGAGATTTTCATTTGCTTTAAAAGCTTGCGGAAATCGATCCATGGGGTCTAAAACTACAGGACCAGTATGGCTGGAAAGCACTTGTTCAGACCTAACTTCACACCAATTTTGGGCCATTTTGACCTTCAGGCAGCGGAGAAACAGCCGGTCAAAGTAAGGGTACAAAACTGCTCCGGTCCCGCTTTAAGTCAATGGAGATTTTCATTTGCTTTAAAAGCTTGCGGAAATCGATCCATGGGGTCTAAAACTACAGGACCAGTATGGCTGGAAAGCACTTGTTCAGACCTAACTTCACACCAATTTTGGGCCATTTTGACCTTCAGGCGGCGGAGAAACAGCCGGTCAAAGTAAGGGTACAAAACTGCTCCGGTCCCGCTTTAAGTCAATGGAGATTTTCATTTGCTTTAAAAGCTTGCGGTAATCGATCCATGGGGTCTAAAACTACAGGACCAGTATGGCTGGAAAGCACTTGTTCAGAGCTAACTTCACACCAATTTTGGGCCATTTTGACCTTCAGGCGGCGGAGAAACAGCCGGTCAAAGTAGGGGTACAAAACTGCTCCGGTCCCGCTTTAAGTCAATGGAGATTTTCATTTGCTTTAAAAGCTTGCGGAAATCGATCCATGGGGTCTAAAACTACAGGACCAGTATGGCTGGAAAGCACTTGTTCAGACCTAACTTCACACCAATTTTGGGCCATTTGACCTTCAGGCGGCGGAGAAACAGCCGGTCAAAGAAGGGTACAAAACTGCTCCGGTCCCGCTTTAAGTCAATGGAGATTTTCATTTGCTTTAAAAGCTTGCGGAAATCGATCCATGGGGTCTAAAACTACAGGACCAGTATGGCTGGAAAGCACTTGTTCAGACCTAACTTCACACCAATTTTGGGCCATTTTGACCTTCAGGCAGCGGAGAAACAGCCGGGCAAAGTAAGGGTACAAAACTGCTCCGGTCCCGCTTTAAGTCAATGGAGATTTTCATTTGCTTTAAAAGCTTGCGGTAATCGATCCATGGGGTCTAAAACTACAGGACCAGTATGGCTGGAAAGCACTTGTTCAGAGCTAACTTCACACCAATTTTGGGCCATTTTGACCTTCAGGCGGCGGAGAAACAGCCGGTCAAAGTAAGGGTACAAAACTGCTCCGGTCCCGCTTTAAGTCAATGGAGATTTTCATTTGCTTTAAAAGCTTGCGGTAATCGATCCATGGGGTCTAAAACTACAGGACCAGTATGGCTGGAAAGCACTTGTTCAGAGCTAACTTCACACCAATTTTGGGCCATTTTGACCTTCAGGCGGCGGAGAAACAGCCGGTCAAAGTAAGGGTACGAAACTGCTCCGGTCCCGCTTTAAGTCAATGGAGATTTTCATTTGCTTTAAAAGCTTGCGGAAATCGATCCATGGGCTCTAAAATTACAGGACCAGTATGGCTGGAAAGCACTTGTTCAGACCTAACTTCACACCAATTTTGGGCCATTTTGACCTTCAGGCGGCGGAGAAACAGCCGTTCAAAGTAAGGGTACAAAACTGCTCCGGTCCCGCTTTAAGTCAATGGAGATTTTCATTTGCTTTAAAAGCTTGCGGTAATCGATCCATGGGGTCTAAAACTACAGGACCAGTATGGCTGGAAAGCACTTGTTCAGAGCTAACTTCACACCAATTTTGGGCCATTTTGACCTTCAGGCGGCGGAGAAACAGCCGGTCAAAGTAAGGGTACGAAACTGCTCCGGTCCCGCTTTAAGTCAATGGAGATTTTCATTTGCTTTAAAAGCTTGCGGAAATCGATCCATGGGCTCTAAAATTACAGGACCAGTATGGCTGGAAAGCACTTGTTCAGACCTAACTTCACACCAATTTTGGGCCATTTTGACCTTCAGGCGGCGGAGAAACAGCCGTTCAAAGTAAGGGTACAAAACTGCTCCGGTCCCGCTTTAAGTCAATGGAGATTTTCATTTGCTTTAAAAGCTTGCGGTAATCGATCCATGGGGTCTAAAACTACAGGACCAGTATGGCTGGAAAGCACTTGTTCAGACCTAACTTCACACCAATTTTGGGCCATTTTGACCTTCAGGCGGCGGAGAAACAGCCGGTCAAAGTAGGGGTACAAAACTGCTCCGGTCCCGCTTTAAGTCAATGGAGATTTTCATTTGCTTTAAAAGCTTGCGGAAATCGATCCATGGGGTCTAAAACTACAGGACCAGTATGGCTGGAAAGCACTTGTTCAGACCTAACTTCACACCAATTTTGGGCCATTTTGACCTTCAGGCGGCGGAGAAACAGCCGGTCAAAGTAAGGGTACGAAACTGCTCCGGTCCCGCTTTAAGTCAATGGAGATTTTCATTTGCTTTAAAAGCTTGCGGAAATCGATCCATGGGCTCTAAAATTACAGGACCAGTATGGCTGGAAAGCACTTGTTCAGACCTAACTTCACACCAATTTTGGGCCATTTTGACCTTCAGGCGGCGGAGAAACAGCCGTTCAAAGTAAGGGTACAAAACTGCTCCGGTCCCGCTTTAAGTCAATGGAGATTTTCATTTGCTTTAAAAGCTTGCGGTAATCGATCCATGGGGTCTAAAACTACAGGACCAGTATGGCTGGAAAGCACTTGTTCAGAGCTAACTTCACACCAATTTTGGGCCATTTTGACCTTCAGGCGGCGGAGAAACAGCCGGTCAAAGTAAGGGTACGAAACTGCTCCGGTCCCGCTTTAAGTCAATGGAGATTTTCATTTGCTTTAAAAGCTTGCGGAAATCGATCCATGGGCTCTAAAATTACAGGACCAGTATGGCTGGAAAGCACTTGTTCAGACCTAACTTCACACCAATTTTGGGCCATTTTGACCTTCAGGCGGCGGAGAAACAGCCGTTCAAAGTAAGGGTACAAAACTGCTCCGGTCCCGCTTTAAGTCAATGGAGATTTTCATTTGCTTTAAAAGCTTGCGGTAATCGATCCATGGGGTCTAAAACTACAGGACCAGTATGGCTGGAAAGCACTTGTTCAGACCTAACTTCACACCAATTTTGGGCCATTTTGACCTTCAGGCGGCGGAGAAACAGCCGGTCAAAGTAGGGGTACAAAACTGCTCCGGTCCCGCTTTAAGTCAATGGAGATTTTCATTTGCTTTAAAAGCTTGCGGAAATCGATCCATGGGGTCTAAAACTACAGGACCAGTATGGCTGGAAAGCACTTGTTCAGAGCTAACTTCACACCAATTTTGGGCCATTTTGACCTTCAGGCGGCGGAGAAACAGCCGGTCAAAGTAAGGGTACGAAACTGCTCCGGTCCCGCTTTAAGTCAATGGAGATTTTCATTTGCTTTAAAAGCTTGCGGTAATCGATCCATGGGGTCTAAAACTACAGGACCAGTATGGCTGGAAAGCACTTGTTCAGAGCTAACTTCACACCAATTTTGGGCCATTTTGACCTTCAGGCGGCGGAGAAACAGCCGGTCAAAGTAGGGGTACAAAACTGCTCCGGTCCCGCTTTAAGTCAATGGAGATTTTCATTTGCTTTAAAAGCTTGCGGAAATCGATCCATGGGGTCTAAAACTACAGGACCAGTATGGCTGGAAAGCACTTGTTCAGACCTAACTTCACACCAATTTTGGGCCATTTTGACCTTCAGGCAGCGGAGAAACAGCCGGTCAAAGTAAGGGTACAAAACTGCTCCGGTCCCGCTTTAAGTCAATGGAGATTTTCATTTGCTTTAAAAGCTTGCGGTAATCGATCCATGGGGTCTAAAACTACAGGACCAGTATGGCTGGAAAGCACTTGTTCAGACCTAACTTCACACCAATTTTGGGCCATTTTGACCTTCAGGCGGCGGAGAAACAGCCGGTCAAAGTAAGGGTACAAAACTGCTCCGGTCCCGCTTTAAGTCAATGGAGATTTTCATTTGCTTTAAAAGCTTGCGGAAATCGATCCATGGGGTCTAAAACTACAGGACCAGTATGGCTGGAAAGCACTTGTTCAGACCTAACTTCACACCAATTTTGGGCCATTTTGACCTTCAGGCGGCGGAGAAACAGCCGGTCAAAGTAAGGGTACAAAACTGCTCCGGTCCCGCTTTAAGTCAATGGAGATTTTCATTTGCTTTAAAAGCTTGCGGTAATCGATCCATGGGGTCTAAAACTACAGGACCAGTATGGCTGGAAAGCACTTGTTCAGAGCTAACTTCACACCAATTTTGGGCCATTTTGACCTTCAGGCGGCGGAGAAACAGCCGGTCAAAGTAGGGGTACAAAACTGCTCCGGTCCCGCTTTAAGTCAATGGAGATTTTCATTTGCTTTAAAAGCTTGCGGAAATCGATCCATGGGGTCTAAAACTACAGGACCAGTATGGCTGGAAAGCACTTGTTCAGACCTAACTTCACACCAATTTTGGGCCATTTTGACCTTCAGGCGGCGGAGAAACAGCCGGTCAAAGTAGGGGTACAAAACTGCTCCGGTCCCGCTTTAAGTCAATGGAGATTTTCATTTGCTTTAAAAGCTTGCGGAAATCGATCCATGGGGTCTAAAACTACAGGACCAGTATGGCTGGAAAGCACTTGTTCAGAGCTAACTTCACACCAATTTTGGGCCATTTTGACCTTCAGGCGGCGGAGAAACAGCCGGTCAAAGTAAGGGTACGAAACTGCTCCGGTCCCGCTTTAAGTCAATGGAGATTTTCATTTGCTTTAAAAGCTTGCGGTAATCGATCCATGGGGTCTAAAACTACAGGACCAGTATGGCTGGAAAGCACTTGTTCAGAGCTAACTTCACACCAATTTTGGGCCATTTTGACCTTCAGGCGGCGGAGAAACAGCCGGTCAAAGTAAGGGTACGAAACTGCTCCGGTCCCGCTTTAAGTCAATGGAGATTTTCATTTGCTTTAAAAGCTTGCGGAAATCGATCCATGGGCTCTAAAATTACAGGACCAGTATGGCTGGAAAGCACTTGTTCAGACCTAACTTCACACCAATTTTGGGCCATTTTGACCTTCAGGCGGCGGAGAAACAGCCGGTCAAAGTAGGGGTACAAAACTGCTCCGGTCCCGCTTTAAGTCAATGGAGATTTTCATTTGCTTTAAAAGCTTGCGGAAATCGATCCATGGGGTCTAAAACTACAGGACCAGTATGGCTGGAAAGCACTTGTTCAGACCTAACTTCACACCAATTTTGGGCCATTTTGACCTTCAGGCAGCGGAGAAACAGCCGGTCAAAGTAAGGGTACAAAACTGCTCCGGTCCCGCTTTAAGTCAATGGAGATTTTCATTTGCTTTAAAAGCTTGCGGTAATCGATCCATGGGGTCTAAAACTACAGGACCAGTATGGCTGGAAAGCACTTGTTCAGACCTAACTTCACACCAATTTTGGGCCATTTTGACCTTCAGGCGGCGGAGAAACAGCCGGTCAAAGTAAGGGTACAAAACTGCTCCGGTCCCGCTTTAAGTCAATGGAGATTTTCATTTGCTTTAAAAGCTTGCGGAAATCGATCCATGGGGTCTAAAACTACAGGACCAGTATGGCTGGAAAGCACTTGTTCAGACCTAACTTCACACCAATTTTGGGCCATTTTGACCTTCAGGCGGCGGAGAAACAGCCGGTCAAAGTAGGGGTACAAAACTGCTCCGGTCCCGCTTTAAGTCAATGGAGATTTTCATTTGCTTTAAAAGCTTGCGGAAATCGATCCATGGGGTCTAAAACTACAGGACCAGTATGGCTGGAAAGCACTTGTTCAGAGCTAACTTCACACCAATTTTGGGCCATTTTGACCTTCAGGCGGCGGAGAAACAGCCGGTCAAAGTAAGGGTACGAAACTGCTCCGGTCCCGCTTTAAGTCAATGGAGATTTTCATTTGCTTTAAAAGCTTGCGGTAATCGATCCATGGGGTCTAAAACTACAGGACCAGTATGGCTGGAAAGCACTTGTTCAGAGCTAACTTCACACCAATTTTGGGCCATTTTGACCTTCAGGCGGCGGAGAAACAGCCGGTCAAAGTAAGGGTACGAAACTGCTCCGGTCCCGCTTTAAGTCAATGGAGATTTTCATTTGCTTTAAAAGCTTGCGGAAATCGATCCATGGGCTCTAAAATTACAGGACCAGTATGGCTGGAAAGCACTTGTTCAGACCTAACTTCACACCAATTTTGGGCCATTTTGACCTTCAGGCGGCGGAGAAACAGCCGGTCAAAGTAGGGGTACAAAACTGCTCCGGTCCCGCTTTAAGTCAATGGAGATTTTCATTTGCTTTAAAAGCTTGCGGAAATCGATCCATGGGGTCTAAAACTACAGGACCAGTATGGCTGGAAAGCACTTGTTCAGACCTAACTTCACACCAATTTTGGGCCATTTTGACCTTCAGGCAGCGGAGAAACAGCCGGTCAAAGTAAGGGTACAAAACTGCTCCGGTCCCGCTTTAAGTCAATGGAGATTTTCATTTGCTTTAAAAGCTTGCGGTAATCGATCCATGGGGTCTAAAACTACAGGACCAGTATGGCTGGAAAGCACTTGTTCAGACCTAACTTCACACCAATTTTGGGCCATTTTGACCTTCAGGCGGCGGAGAAACAGCCGGTCAAAGTAGGGGTACAAAACTGCTCCGGTCCCGCTTTAAGTCAATGGAGATTTTCATTTGCTTTAAAAGCTTGCGGAAATCGATCCATGGGGTCTAAAACTACAGGACCAGTATGGCTGGAAAGCACTTGTTCAGAGCTAACTTCACACCAATTTTGGGCCATTTTGACCTTCAGGCGGCGGAGAAACAGCCGGTCAAAGTAAGGGTACGAAACTGCTCCGGTCCCGCTTTAAGTCAATGGAGATTTTCATTTGCTTTAAAAGCTTGCGGTAATCGATCCATGGGGTCTAAAACTACAGGTCCAGTATGGCTGGAAAGCACTTGTTCAGACCTAACTTCACACCAATTTTGGGCCATTTTGACCTTCAGGCGGCGGAGAAACAGCCGGTCAAAGTAGGGGTACAAAACTGCTCCGGTCCCGCTTTAAGTCAATGGAGATTTTCATTTGCTTTAAAAGCTTGCGGAAATCGATCCATGGGGTCTAAAACTACAGGACCAGTATGGCTGGAAAGCACTTGTTCAGACCTAACTTCACACCAATTTTGGGCCATTTTGACCTTCAGGCAGCGGAGAAACAGCCGGTCAAAGTAAGGGTACAAAACTGCTCCGGTCCCGCTTTAAGTCAATGGAGATTTTCATTTGCTTTAAAAGCTTGCGGTAATCGATCCATGGGGTCTAAAACTACAGGACCAGTATGGCTGGAAAGCACTTGTTCAGACCTAACTTCACACCAATTTTGGGCCATTTTGACCTTCAGGCGGCGGAGAAACAGCCGGTCAAAGTAAGGGTACAAAACTGCTCCGGTCCCGCTTTAAGTCAATGGAGATTTTCATTTGCTTTAAAAGCTTGCGGTAATCGATCCATGGGGTCTAAAACTACAGGACCAGTATGGCTGGAAAGCACTTGTTCAGAGCTAACTTCACACCAATTTTGGGCCATTTTGACCTTCAGGCGGCGGAGAAACAGCCGGTCAAAGTAGGGGTACAAAACTGCTCCGGTCCCGCTTTAAGTCAATGGAGATTTTCATTTGCTTTAAAAGCTTGCGGAAATCGATCCATGGGGTCTAAAACTACAGGACCAGTATGGCTGGAAAGCACTTGTTCAGACCTAACTTCACACCAATTTTGGGCCATTTTGACCTTCAGGCGGCGGAGAAACAGCCGGTCAAAGTAGGGGTACAAAACTGCTCCGGTCCCGCTTTAAGTCAATGGAGATTTTCATTTGCTTTAAAAGCTTGCGGAAATCGATCCATGGGGTCTAAAACTACAGGACCAGTATGGCTGGAAAGCACTTGTTCAGAGCTAACTTCACACCAATTTTGGGCCATTTTGACCTTCAGGCGGCGGAGAAACAGCCGGTCAAAGTAAGGGTACGAAACTGCTCCGGTCCCGCTTTAAGTCAATGGAGATTTTCATTTGCTTTAAAAGCTTGCGGTAATCGATCCATGGGGTCTAAAACTACAGGACCAGTATGGCTGGAAAGCACTTGTTCAGAGCTAACTTCACACCAATTTTGGGCCATTTTGACCTTCAGGCGGCGGAGAAACAGCCGGTCAAAGTAAGGGTACGAAACTGCTCCGGTCCCGCTTTAAGTCAATGGAGATTTTCATTTGCTTTAAAAGCTTGCGGAAATCGATCCATGGGCTCTAAAATTACAGGACCAGTATGGCTGGAAAGCACTTGTTCAGACCTAACTTCACACCAATTTTGGGCCATTTTGACCTTCAGGCGGCGGAGAAACAGCCGGTCAAAGTAGGGGTACAAAACTGCTCCGGTCCCGCTTTAAGTCAATGGAGATTTTCATTTGCTTTAAAAGCTTGCGGAAATCGATCCATGGGGTCTAAAACTACAGGACCAGTATGGCTGGAAAGCACTTGTTCAGACCTAACTTCACACCAATTTTGGGCCATTTTGACCTTCAGGCAGCGGAGAAACAGCCGGTCAAAGTAAGGGTACAAAACTGCTCCGGTCCCGCTTTAAGTCAATGGAGATTTTCATTTGCTTTAAAAGCTTGCGGTAATCGATCCATGGGGTCTAAAACTACAGGACCAGTATGGCTGGAAAGCACTTGTTCAGACCTAACTTCACACCAATTTTGGGCCATTTTGACCTTCAGGCGGCGGAGAAACAGCCGGTCAAAGTAAGGGTACAAAACTGCTCCGGTCCCGCTTTAAGTCAATGGAGATTTTCATTTGCTTTAAAAGCTTGCGGAAATCGATCCATGGGGTCTAAAACTACAGGACCAGTATGGCTGGAAAGCACTTGTTCAGACCTAACTTCACACCAATTTTGGGCCATTTTGACCTTCAGGCGGCGGAGAAACAGCCGGTCAAAGTAGGGGTACAAAACTGCTCCGGTCCCGCTTTAAGTCAATGGAGATTTTCATTTGCTTTAAAAGCTTGCGGAAATCGATCCATGGGGTCTAAAACTACAGGACCAGTATGGCTGGAAAGCACTTGTTCAGAGCTAACTTCACACCAATTTTGGGCCATTTTGACCTTCAGGCGGCGGAGAAACAGCCGGTCAAAGTAAGGGTACGAAACTGCTCCGGTCCCGCTTTAAGTCAATGGAGATTTTCATTTGCTTTAAAAGCTTGCGGTAATCGATCCATGGGGTCTAAAACTACAGGACCAGTATGGCTGGAAAGCACTTGTTCAGAGCTAACTTCACACCAATTTTGGGCCATTTTGACCTTCAGGCGGCGGAGAAACAGCCGGTCAAAGTAAGGGTACGAAACTGCTCCGGTCCCGCTTTAAGTCAATGGAGATTTTCATTTGCTTTAAAAGCTTGCGGAAATCGATCCATGGGCTCTAAAATTACAGGACCAGTATGGCTGGAAAGCACTTGTTCAGACCTAACTTCACACCAATTTTGGGCCATTTTGACCTTCAGGCGGCGGAGAAACAGCCGGTCAAAGTAGGGGTACAAAACTGCTCCGGTCCCGCTTTAAGTCAATGGAGATTTTCATTTGCTTTAAAAGCTTGCGGAAATCGATCCATGGGGTCTAAAACTACAGGACCAGTATGGCTGGAAAGCACTTGTTCAGACCTAACTTCACACCAATTTTGGGCCATTTTGACCTTCAGGCAGCGGAGAAACAGCCGGTCAAAGTAAGGGTACAAAACTGCTCCGGTCCCGCTTTAGTCAATGGAGATTTTCATTTGCTTTAAAAGCTTGCGGTAATCGATCCATGGGGTCTAAAACTACAGGACCAGTATGGCTGGAAAGCACTTGTTCAGAGCTAACTTCACACCAATTTTGGGCCATTTTGACCTTCAGGCGGCGGAGAAACAGCCGGTCAAAGTAGGGGTACAAAACTGCTCCGGTCCCGCTTTAAGTCAATGGAGATTTTCATTTGCTTTAAAAGCTTGCGGAAATCGATCCATGGGGTCTAAAACTACAGGACCAGTATGGCTGGAAAGCACTTGTTCAGACCTAACTTCACACCAATTTTGGGCCATTTTGACCTTCAGGCGGCGGAGAAACAGCCGGTCAAAGTAAGGGTACAAAACTGCTCCGGTCCCGCTTTAAGTCAATGGAGATTTTCATTTGCTTTAAAAGCTTGCGGAAATCGATCCATGGGGTCTAAAACTACAGGACCAGTATGGCTGGAAAGCACTTGTTCAGACCTAACTTCACACCAATTTTGGGCCATTTTGACCTTCAGGCAGCGGAGAAACAGCCGGTCAAAGTAAGGGTACAAAACTGCTCCGGTCCCGCTTTAAGTCAATGGAGATTTTCATTTGCTTTAAAAGCTTGCGGTAATCGATCCATGGGGTCTAAAACTACAGGACCAGTATGGCTGGAAAGCACTTGTTCAGACCTAACTTCACACCAATTTTGGGCCATTTTGACCTTCAGGCGGCGGAGAAACAGCCCGGTCAAAGTAAGGGTACAAAACTGCTCCGGTCCCGCTTTAAGTCAATGGAGATTTTCATTTGCTTTAAAAGCTTGCGGAAATCGATCCATGGGGTCTAAAACTACAGGACCAGTATGGCTGGAAAGCACTTGTTCAGAGCTAACTTCACACCAATTTTGGGCCATTTTGACCTTCAGGCGGCGGAGAAACAGCCGGTCAAAGTAAGGGTACAAAACTGCTCCGGTCCCGCTTTAAGTCAATGGAGATTTTCATTTGCTTTAAAAGCTTGCGGAAATCGATCCATGGGGTCTAAAACTACAGGACCAGTATGGCTGGAAAGCACTTGTTCAGACCTAACTTCACACCAATTTTGGGCCATTTTGACCTTCAGGCGGCGGAGAAACAGCCGGTCAAAGTAAGGGTACAAAACTGCTCCGGTCCCGCTTTAAGTCAATGGAGATTTTCATTTGCTTTAAAAGCTTGCGGTAATCGATCCATGGGGTCTAAAACTACAGGACCAGTATGGCTGGAAAGCACTTGTTCAGAGCTAACTTCACACCAATTTTGGGCCATTTTGACCTTCAGGCGGCGGAGAAACAGCCGGTCAAAGTAGGGGTACAAAACTGCTCCGGTCCCGCTTTAAGTCAATGGAGATTTTCATTTGCTTTAAAAGCTTGCGGAAATCGATCCATGGGGTCTAAAACTACAGGACCAGTATGGCTGGAAAGCACTTGTTCAGACCTAACTTCACACCAATTTTGGGCCATTTTGACCTTCAGGCGGCGGAGAAACAGCCGGTCAAAGTAAGGGTACAAAACTGCTCCGGTCCCGCTTTAAGTCAATGGAGATTTTCATTTGCTTTAAAAGCTTGCGGAAATCGATCCATGGGGTCTAAAACTACAGGACCAGTATGGCTGGAAAGCACTTGTTCAGACCTAACTTCACACCAATTTTGGGCCATTTTGACCTTCAGGCAGCGGAGAAACAGCCGGTCAAAGTAAGGGTACAAAACTGCTCCGGTCCCGCTTTAAGTCAATGGAGATTTTCATTTGCTTTAAAAGCTTGCGGTAATCGATCCATGGGGTCTAAAACTACAGGACCAGTATGGCTGGAAAGCACTTGTTCAGAGCTAACTTCACACCAATTTTGGGCCATTTTGACCTTCAGGCGGCGGAGAAACAGCCGGTCAAAGTAGGGGTACAAAACTGCTCCGGTCCCGCTTTAAGTCAATGGAGATTTTCATTTGCTTTAAAAGCTTGCGGAAATCGATCCATGGGGTCTAAAACTACAGGACCAGTATGGCTGGAAAGCACTTGTTCAGACCTAACTTCACACCAATTTTGGGCCATTTTGACCTTCAGGCAGCGGAGAAACAGCCGGTCAAAGTAAGGGTACAAAACTGCTCCGGTCCCGCTTTAAGTCAATGGAGATTTTCATTTGCTTTAAAAGCTTGCGGTAATCGATCCATGGGGTCTAAAACTACAGGACCAGTATGGCTGGAAAGCACTTGTTCAGACCTAACTTCACACCAATTTTGGGCCATTTTGACCTTCAGGCGGCGGAGAAACAGCCGGTCAAAGTAAGGGTACAAAACTGCTCCGGTCCCGCTTTAAGTCAATGGAGATTTTCATTTGCTTTAAAAGCTTGCGGAAATCGATCCATGGGGTCTAAAACTACAGGACCAGTATGGCTGGAAAGCACTTGTTCAGAGCTAACTTCACACCAATTTTGGGCCATTTTGACCTTCAGGCGGCGGAGAAACAGCCGGTCAAAGTAAGGGTACAAAACTGCTCCGGTCCCGCTTTAAGTCAATGGAGATTTTCATTTGCTTTAAAAGCTTGCGGAAATCGATCCATGGGGTCTAAAACTACAGGACCAGTATGGCTGGAAAGCACTTGTTCAGACCTAACTTCACACCAATTTTGGGCCATTTTGACCTTCAGGCGGCGGAGAAACAGCCGGTCAAAGTAAGGGTACAAAACTGCTCCGGTCCCGCTTTAAGTCAATGGAGATTTTCATTTGCTTTAAAAGCTTGCGGTAATCGATCCATGGGGTCTAAAACTACAGGACCAGTATGGCTGGAAAGCACTTGTTCAGAGCTAACTTCACACCAATTTTGGGCCATTTTGACCTTCAGGCGGCGGAGAAACAGCCGGTCAAAGTAGGGGTACAAAACTGCTCCGGTCCCGCTTTAAGTCAATGGAGATTTTCATTTGCTTTAAAAGCTTGCGGAAATCGATCCATGGGGTCTAAAACTACAGGACCAGTATGGCTGGAAAGCACTTGTTCAGACCTAACTTCACACCAATTTTGGGCCATTTTGACCTTCAGGCGGCGGAGAAACAGCCGGTCAAAGTAAGGGTACAAAACTGCTCCGGTCCCGCTTTAAGTCAATGGAGATTTTCATTTGCTTTAAAAGCTTGCGGAAATCGATCCATGGGGTCTAAAACTACAGGACCAGTATGGCTGGAAAGCACTTGTTCAGAGCTAACTTCACACCAATTTTGGGCCATTTTGACCTTCAGGCGGCGGAGAAACAGCCGGTCAAAGTAAGGGTACAAAACTGCTCCGGTCCCGCTTTAAGTCAATGGAGATTTTCATTTGCTTTAAAAGCTTGCGGAAATCGATCCATGGGGTCTAAAACTACAGGACCAGTATGGCTGGAAAGCACTTGTTCAGACCTAACTTCACACCAATTTTGGGCCATTTTGACCTTCAGGCGGCGGAGAAACAGCCGGTCAAAGTAAGGGTACAAAACTGCTCCGGTCCCGCTTTAAGTCAATGGAGATTTTCATTTGCTTTAAAAGCTTGCGGTAATCGATCCATGGGGTCTAAAACTACAGGACCAGTATGGCTGGAAAGCACTTGTTCAGAGCTAACTTCACACCAATTTTGGGCCATTTTGACCTTCAGGCGGCGGAGAAACAGCCGGTCAAAGTAGGGGTACAAAACTGCTCCGGTCCCGCTTTAAGTCAATGGAGATTTTCATTTGCTTTAAAAGCTTGCGGAAATCGATCCATGGGGTCTAAAACTACAGGACCAGTATGGCTGGAAAGCACTTGTTCAGACCTAACTTCACACCAATTTTGGGCCATTTTGACCTTCAGGCGGCGGAGAAACAGCCGGTCAAAGTAAGGGTACAAAACTGCTCCGGTCCCGCTTTAAGTCAATGGAGATTTTCATTTGCTTTAAAAGCTTGCGGAAATCGATCCATGGGGTCTAAAACTACAGGACCAGTATGGCTGGAAAGCACTTGTTCAGACCTAACTTCACACCAATTTTGGGCCATTTTGACCTTCAGGCAGCGGAGAAACAGCCGGTCAAAGTAAGGGTACAAAACTGCTCCGGTCCCGCTTTAAGTCAATGGAGATTTTCATTTGCTTTAAAAGCTTGCGGAAATCGATCCATGGGCTCTAAAATTACAGGACCAGTATGGCTGGAAAGCACTTGTTCAGACCTAACTTCACACCAATTTTGGGCCATTTTGACCTTCAGGCGGCGGAGAAACAGCCGGTCAAAGTAAGGGTACAAAACTGCTCCGGTCCCGCTTTAAGTCAGTGGAGATTTTCATTTGCTTTAAAAGCTTGCGGTAATCGATCCATGGGGTCTAAAACTACAGGACCAGTATGGCTGGAAAGCACTTGTTCAGAGCTAACTTCACACCAATTTTGGGCCATTTTGACCTTCAGGCGGCGGAGAAACAGCCGGTCAAAGTAAGGGTACGAAACTGCTCCGGTCCCGCTTTAAGTCAATGGAGATTTTCATTTGCTTTAAAAGCTTGCGGTAATCGATCCATGGGGTCTAAAACTACAGGACCAGTATGGCTGGAAAGCACTTGTTCAGAGCTAACTTCACACCAATTTTGGGCCATTTTGACCTTCAGGCGGCGGAGAAACAGCCGGTCAAAGTAAGGGTACGAAACTGCTCCGGTCCCGCTTTAAGTCAATGGAGATTTTCATTTGCTTTAAAAGCTTGCGGAAATCGATCCATGGGCTCTAAAATTACAGGACCAGTATGGCTGGAAAGCACTTGTTCAGACCTAACTTCACACCAATTTTGGGCCATTTTGACCTTCAGGCGGCGGAGAAACAGCCGTTCAAAGTAAGGGTACAAAACTGCTCCGGTCCCGCTTTAAGTCAATGGAGATTTTCATTTGCTTTAAAAGCTTGCGGTAATCGATCCATGGGGTCTAAAACTACAGGACCAGTATGGCTGGAAAGCACTTGTTCAGACCTAACTTCACACCAATTTTGGGCCATTTTGACCTTCAGGCGGCGGAGAAACAGCCGGTCAAAGTAGGGGTACAAAACTGCTCCGGTCCCGCTTTAAGTCAATGGAGATTTTCATTTGCTTTAAAAGCTTGCGGAAATCGATCCATGGGGTCTAAAACTACAGGACCAGTATGGCTGGAAAGCACTTGTTCAGAGCTAACTTCACACCAATTTTGGGCCATTTTGACCTTCAGGCGGCGGAGAAACAGCCGGTCAAAGTAAGGGTACGAAACTGCTCCGGTCCCGCTTTAAGTCAATGGAGATTTTCATTTGCTTTAAAAGCTTGCGGTAATCGATCCATGGGGTCTAAAACTACAGGACCAGTATGGCTGGAAAGCACTTGTTCAGAGCTAACTTCACACCAATTTTGGGCCATTTTGACCTTCAGGCGGCGGAGAAACAGCCGGTCAAAGTAAGGGTACGAAACTGCTCCGGTCCCGCTTTAAGTCAATGGAGATTTTCATTTGCTTTAAAAGCTTGCGGAAATCGATCCATGGGCTCTAAAATTACAGGACCAGTATGGCTGGAAAGCACTTGTTCAGAGCTAACTTCACACCAATTTTGGGCCATTTTGACCTTCAGGCGGCGGAGAAACAGCCGGTCAAAGTAAGGGTACGAAACTGCTCCGGTCCCGCTTTAAGTCAATGGAGATTTTCATTTGCTTTAAAAGCTTGCGGAAATCGATCCATGGGCTCTAAAATTACAGGACCAGTATGGCTGGAAAGCACTTGTTCAGACCTAACTTCACACCAATTTTGGGCCATTTTGACCTTCAGGCGGCGGAGAAACAGCCGTTCAAAGTAAGGGTACAAAACTGCTCCGGTCCCGCTTTAAGTCAATGGAGATTTTCATTTGCTTTAAAAGCTTGCGGTAATCGATCCATGGGGTCTAAAACTACAGGACCAGTATGGCTGGAAAGCACTTGTTCAGACCTAACTTCACACCAATTTTGGGCCATTTTGACCTTCAGGCGGCGGAGAAACAGCCGGTCAAAGTAGGGGTACAAAACTGCTCCGGTCCCGCTTTAAGTCAATGGAGATTTTCATTTGCTTTAAAAGCTTGCGGAAATCGATCCATGGGGTCTAAAACTACAGGACCAGTATGGCTGGAAAGCACTTGTTCAGAGCTAACTTCACACCAATTTTGGGCCATTTTGACCTTCAGGCGGCGGAGAAACAGCCGGTCAAAGTAAGGGTACGAAACTGCTCCGGTCCCGCTTTAAGTCAATGGAGATTTTCATTTGCTTTAAAAGCTTGCGGTAATCGATCCATGGGGTCTAAAACTACAGGACCAGTATGGCTGGAAAGCACTTGTTCAGAGCTAACTTCACACCAATTTTGGGCCATTTTGACCTTCAGGCGGCGGAGAAACAGCCGGTCAAAGTAAGGGTACGAAACTGCTCCGGTCCCGCTTTAAGTCAATGGAGATTTTCATTTGCTTTAAAAGCTTGCGGAAATCGATCCATGGGCTCTAAAATTACAGGACCAGTATGGCTGGAAAGCACTTGTTCAGACCTAACTTCACACCAATTTTGGGCCATTTTGACCTTCAGGCGGCGGAGAAACAGCCGGTCAAAGTAGGGGTACAAAACTGCTCCGGTCCCGCTTTAAGTCAATGGAGATTTTCATTTGCTTTAAAAGCTTGCGGAAATCGATCCATGGGGTCTAAAACTACAGGACCAGTATGGCTGGAAAGCACTTGTTCAGACCTAACTTCACACCAATTTTGGGCCATTTTGACCTTCAGGCAGCGGAGAAACAGCCGGTCAAAGTAAGGGTACAAAACTGCTCCGGTCCCGCTTTAAGTCAATGGAGATTTTCATTTGCTTTAAAAGCTTGCGGTAATCGATCCATGGGGTCTAAAACTACAGGACCAGTATGGCTGGAAAGCACTTGTTCAGACCTAACTTCACACCAATTTTGGGCCATTTTGACCTTCAGGCGGCGGAGAAACAGCCGGTCAAAGTAAGGGTACAAAACTGCTCCGGTCCCGCTTTAAGTCAATGGAGATTTTCATTTGCTTTAAAAGCTTGCGGAAATCGATCCATGGGGTCTAAAACTACAGGACCAGTATGGCTGGAAAGCACTTGTTCAGAGCTAACTTCACACCAATTTTGGGCCATTTTGACCTTCAGGCGGCGGAGAAACAGCCGGTCAAAGTAAGGGTACGAAACTGCTCCGGTCCCGCTTTAAGTCAATGGAGATTTTCATTTGCTTTAAAAGCTTGCGGTAATCGATCCATGGGGTCTAAAACTACAGGACCAGTATGGCTGGAAAGCACTTGTTCAGAGCTAACTTCACACCAATTTTGGGCCATTTTGACCTTCAGGCGGCGGAGAAACAGCCGGTCAAAGTAAGGGTACGAAACTGCTCCGGTCCCGCTTTAAGTCAATGGAGATTTTCATTTGCTTTAAAAGCTTGCGGAAATCGATCCATGGGCTCTAAAATTACAGGACCAGTATGGCTGGAAAGCACTTGTTCAGAGCTAACTTCACACCAATTTTGGGCCATTTTGACCTTCAGGCGGCGGAGAAACAGCCGGTCAAAGTAAGGGTACGAAACTGCTCCGGTCCCGCTTTAAGTCAATGGAGATTTTCATTTGCTTTAAAAGCTTGCGGAAATCGATCCATGGGCTCTAAAATTACAGGACCAGTATGGCTGGAAAGCACTTGTTCAGACCTAACTTCACACCAATTTTGGGCCATTTTGAACCTTCAGGCAGCGGAGAAACAGCCGGTCAAAGTAAGGGTACAAAACTGCTCCGGTCCCGCTTTAAGTCAATGGAGATTTTCATTTGCTTTAAAAGCTTGCGGTAATCGATCCATGGGGTCTAAAACTACAGGACCAGTATGGCTGGAAAGCACTTGTTCAGACCTAACTTCACACCAATTTTGGGCCATTTTGACCTTCAGGCGGCGGAGAAACAGCCGGTCAAAGTAAGGGTACAAAACTGCTCCGGTCCCGCTTTAAGTCAATGGAGATTTTCATTTGCTTTAAAAGCTTGCGGAAATCGATCCATGGGGTCTAAAACTACAGGACCAGTATGGCTGGAAAGCACTTGTTCAGAGCTAACTTCACACCAATTTTGGGCCATTTTGACCTTCAGGCGGCGGAGAAACAGCCGGTCAAAGTAAGGGTACAAAACTGCTCCGGTCCCGCTTTAAGTCAATGGAGATTTTCATTTGCTTTAAAAGCTTGCGGAAATCGATCCATGGGGTCTAAAACTACAGGACCAGTATGGCTGGAAAGCACTTGTTCAGACCTAACTTCACACCAATTTTGGGCCATTTTGACCTTCAGGCGGCGGAGAAACAGCCGGTCAAAGTAAGGGTACAAAACTGCTCCGGTCCCGCTTTAAGTCAATGGAGATTTTCATTTGCTTTAAAAGCTTGCGGTAATCGATCCATGGGGTCTAAAACTACAGGACCAGTATGGCTGGAAAGCACTTGTTCAGAGCTAACTTCACACCAATTTTGGGCCATTTTGACCTTCAGGCGGCGGAGAAACAGCCGGTCAAAGTAGGGTACAAAACTGCTCCGGTCCCGCTTTAAGTCAATGGAGATTTTCATTTGCTTTAAAAGCTTGCGGAAATCGATCCATGGGGTCTAAAACTACAGGACCAGTATGGCTGGAAAGCACTTGTTCAGACCTAACTTCACACCAATTTTGGGCCATTTTGACCTTCAGGCGGCGGAGAAACAGCCGGTCAAAGTAAGGGTACAAAACTGCTCCGGTCCCGCTTTAAGTCAATGGAGATTTTCATTTGCTTTAAAAGCTTGCGGAAATCGATCCATGGGGTCTAAAACTACAGGACCAGTATGGCTGGAAAGCACTTGTTCAGACCTAACTTCACACCAATTTTGGGCCATTTTGACCTTCAGGCAGCGGAGAAACAGCCGGTCAAAGTAAGGGTACAAAACTGCTCCGGTCCCGCTTTAAGTCAATGGAGATTTTCATTTGCTTTAAAAGCTTGCGGAAATCGATCCATGGGCTCTAAAATTACAGGACCAGTATGGCTGGAAAGCACTTGTTCAGACCTAACTTCACACCAATTTTGGGCCATTTTGACCTTCAGGCGGCGGAGAAACAGCCGGTCAAAGTAAGGGTACAAAACTGCTCCGGTCCCGCTTTAAGTCAATGGAGATTTTCATTTGCTTTAAAAGCTTGCGGTAATCGATCCATGGGGTCTAAAACTACAGGACCAGTATGGCTGGAAAGCACTTGTTCAGAGCTAACTTCACACCAATTTTGGGCCATTTTGACCTTCAGGCGGCGGAGAAACAGCCGGTCAAAGTAAGGGTACGAAACTGCTCCGGTCCCGCTTTAAGTCAATGGAGATTTTCATTTGCTTTAAAAGCTTGCGGTAATCGATCCATGGGGTCTAAAACTACAGGACCAGTATGGCTGGAAAGCACTTGTTCAGAGCTAACTTCACACCAATTTTGGGCCATTTTGACCTTCAGGCGGCGGAGAAACAGCCGGTCAAAGTAAGGGTACGAAACTGCTCCGGTCCCGCTTTAAGTCAATGGAGATTTTCATTTGCTTTAAAAGCTTGCGGAAATCGATCCATGGGCTCTAAAATTACAGGACCAGTATGGCTGGAAAGCACTTGTTCAGACCTAACTTCACACCAATTTTGGGCCATTTTGACCTTCAGGCGGCGGAGAAACAGCCGTTCAAAGTAAGGGTACAAAACTGCTCCGGTCCCGCTTTAAGTCAATGGAGATTTTCATTTGCTTTAAAAGCTTGCGGTAATCGATCCATGGGGTCTAAAACTACAGGACCAGTATGGCTGGAAAGCACTTGTTCAGACCTAACTTCACACCAATTTTGGGCCATTTTGACCTTCAGGCGGCGGAGAAACAGCCGGTCAAAGTAGGGGTACAAAACTGCTCCGGTCCCGCTTTAAGTCAATGGAGATTTTCATTTGCTTTAAAAGCTTGCGGAAATCGATCCATGGGGTCTAAAACTACAGGACCAGTATGGCTGGAAAGCACTTGTTCAGAGCTAACTTCACACCAATTTTGGGCCATTTTGACCTTCAGGCGGCGGAGAAACAGCCGGTCAAAGTAAGGGTACGAAACTGCTCCGGTCCCGCTTTAAGTCAATGGAGATTTTCATTTGCTTTAAAAGCTTGCGGTAATCGATCCATGGGGTCTAAAACTACAGGACCAGTATGGCTGGAAAGCACTTGTTCAGAGCTAACTTCACACCAATTTTGGGCCATTTTGACCTTCAGGCGGCGGAGAAACAGCCGGTCAAAGTAAGGGTACGAAACTGCTCCGGTCCCGCTTTAAGTCAATGGAGATTTTCATTTGCTTTAAAAGCTTGCGGAAATCGATCCATGGGCTCTAAAATTACAGGACCAGTATGGCTGGAAAGCACTTGTTCAGAGCTAACTTCACACCAATTTTGGGCCATTTTGACCTTCAGGCGGCGGAGAAACAGCCGGTCAAAGTAAGGGTACGAAACTGCTCCGGTCCCGCTTTAAGTCAATGGAGATTTTCATTTGCTTTAAAAGCTTGCGGAAATCGATCCATGGGCTCTAAAATTACAGGACCAGTATGGCTGGAAAGCACTTGTTCAGACCTAACTTCACACCAATTTTGGGCCATTTTGACCTTCAGGCGGCGGAGAAACAGCCGTTCAAAGTAAGGGTACAAAACTGCTCCGGTCCCGCTTTAAGTCAATGGAGATTTTCATTTGCTTTAAAAGCTTGCGGTAATCGATCCATGGGGTCTAAAACTACAGGACCAGTATGGCTGGAAAGCACTTGTTCAGACCTAACTTCACACCAATTTTGGGCCATTTTGACCTTCAGGCGGCGGAGAAACAGCCGGTCAAAGTAGGGGTACAAAACTGCTCCGGTCCCGCTTTAAGTCAATGGAGATTTTCATTTGCTTTAAAAGCTTGCGGAAATCGATCCATGGGGTCTAAAACTACAGGACCAGTATGGCTGGAAAGCACTTGTTCAGAGCTAACTTCACACCAATTTTGGGCCATTTTGACCTTCAGGCGGCGGAGAAACAGCCGGTCAAAGTAAGGGTACGAAACTGCTCCGGTCCCGCTTTAAGTCAATGGAGATTTTCATTTGCTTTAAAAGCTTGCGGTAATCGATCCATGGGGTCTAAAACTACAGGACCAGTATGGCTGGAAAGCACTTGTTCAGAGCTAACTTCACACCAATTTTGGGCCATTTTGACCTTCAGGCGGCGGAGAAACAGCCGGTCAAAGTAAGGGTACGAAACTGCTCCGGTCCCGCTTTAAGTCAATGGAGATTTTCATTTGCTTTAAAAGCTTGCGGAAATCGATCCATGGGCTCTAAAATTACAGGACCAGTATGGCTGGAAAGCACTTGTTCAGACCTAACTTCACACCAATTTTGGGCCATTTTGACCTTCAGGCGGCGGAGAAACAGCCGGTCAAAGTAGGGGTACAAAACTGCTCCGGTCCCGCTTTAAGTCAATGGAGATTTTCATTTGCTTTAAAAGCTTGCGGAAATCGATCCATGGGGTCTAAAACTACAGGACCAGTATGGCTGGAAAGCACTTGTTCAGACCTAACTTCACACCAATTTTGGGCCATTTTGACCTTCAGGCAGCGGAGAAACAGCCGGTCAAAGTAAGGGTACAAAACTGCTCCGGTCCCGCTTTAAGTCAATGGAGATTTTCATTTGCTTTAAAAGCTTGCGGTAATCGATCCATGGGGTCTAAAACTACAGGACCAGTATGGCTGGAAAGCACTTGTTCAGACCTAACTTCACACCAATTTTGGGCCATTTTGACCTTCAGGCGGCGGAGAAACAGCCGGTCAAAGTAAGGGTACAAAACTGCTCCGGTCCCGCTTTAAGTCAATGGAGATTTTCATTTGCTTTAAAAGCTTGCGGAAATCGATCCATGGGGTCTAAAACTACAGGACCAGTATGGCTGGAAAGCACTTGTTCAGACCTAACTTCACACCAATTTTGGGCCATTTTGACCTTCAGGCGGCGGAGAAACAGCCGGTCAAAGTAAGGGTACAAAACTGCTCCGGTCCCGCTTTAAGTCAATGGAGATTTTCATTTGCTTTAAAAGCTTGCGGTAATCGATCCATGGGGTCTAAAACTACAGGACCAGTATGGCTGGAAAGCACTTGTTCAGAGCTAACTTCACACCAATTTTGGGCCATTTTGACCTTCAGGCGGCGGAGAAACAGCCGGTCAAAGTAAGGGTACGAAACTGCTCCGGTCCCGCTTTAAGTCAATGGAGATTTTCATTTGCTTTAAAAGCTTGCGGAAATCGATCCATGGGCTCTAAAATTACAGGACCAGTATGGCTGGAAAGCACTTGTTCAGACCTAACTTCACACCAATTTTGGGCCATTTTGACCTTCAGGCGGCGGAGAAACAGCCGGTCAAAGTAAGGGTACAAAACTGCTCCGGTCCCGCTTTAAGTCAATGGAGATTTTCATTTGCTTTAAAAGCTTGCGGAAATCGATCCATGGGGTCTAAAACTACAGGACCAGTATGGCTGGAAAGCACTTGTTCAGACCTAACTTCACACCAATTTTGGGCCATTTTGACCTTCAGGCGGCGGAGAAACAGCCGGTCAAAGTAAGGGTACAAAACTGCTCCGGTCCCGCTTTAAGTCAATGGAGATTTTCATTTGCTTTAAAAGCTTGCGGAAATCGATCCATGGGCTCTAAAATTACAGGACCAGTATGGCTGGAAAGCACTTGTTCAGACCTAACTTCACACCAATTTTGGGCCATTTTGACCTTCAGGCGGCGGAGAAACAGCCGGTCAAAGTAAGGGTACAAAACTGCTCCGGTCCCGCTTTAAGTCAATGGAGATTTTCATTTGCTTTAAAAGCTTGCGGTAATCGATCCATGGGGTCTAAAACTACAGGACCAGTATGGCTGGAAAGCACTTGTTCAGAGCTAACTTCACACCAATTTTGGGCCATTTTGACCTTCAGGCGGCGGAGAAACAGCCGGTCAAAGTAAGGGTACGAAACTGCTCCGGTCCCGCTTTAAGTCAATGGAGATTTTCATTTGCTTTAAAAGCTTGCGGAAATCGATCCATGGGGTCTAAAACTACAGGACCAGTATGGCTGGAAAGCACTTGTTCAGACCTAACTTCACACCAATTTTGGGCCATTTTGACCTTCAGGCAGCGGAGAAACAGCCGGTCAAAGTAAGGGTACAAAACTGCTCCGGTCCCGCTTTAAGTCAATGGAGATTTTCATTTGCTTTAAAAGCTTGCGGTAATCGATCCATGGGGTCTAAAACTACAGGACCAGTATGGCTGGAAAGCACTTGTTCAGACCTAACTTCACACCAATTTTGGGCCATTTTGACCTTCAGGCGGCGGAGAAACAGCCGGTCAAAGTAAGGGTACAAAACTGCTCCGGTCCCGCTTTAAGTCAATGGAGATTTTCATTTGCTTTAAAAGCTTGCGGAAATCGATCCATGGGGTCTAAAACTACAGGACCAGTATGGCTGGAAAGCACTTGTTCAGACCTAACTTCACACCAATTTTGGGCCATTTTGACCTTCAGGCGGCGGAGAAACAGCCGGTCAAAGTAAGGGTACAAAACTGCTCCGGTCCCGCTTTAAGTCAATGGAGATTTTCATTTGCTTTAAAAGCTTGCGGTAATCGATCCATGGGGTCTAAAACTACAGGACCAGTATGGCTGGAAAGCACTTGTTCAGAGCTAACTTCACACCAATTTTGGGCCATTTTGACCTTCAGGCGGCGGAGAAACAGCCGGTCAAAGTAAGGGTACGAAACTGCTCCGGTCCCGCTTTAAGTCAATGGAGATTTTCATTTGCTTTAAAAGCTTGCGGAAATCGATCCATGGGCTCTAAAATTACAGGACCAGTATGGCTGGAAAGCACTTGTTCAGACCTAACTTCACACCAATTTTGGGCCATTTTGACCTTCAGGCGGCGGAGAAACAGCCGGTCAAAGTAAGGGTACAAAACTGCTCCGGTCCCGCTTTAAGTCAATGGAGATTTTCATTTGCTTTAAAAGCTTGCGGAAATCGATCCATGGGGTCTAAAACTACAGGACCAGTATGGCTGGAAAGCACTTGTTCAGACCTAACTTCACACCAATTTTGGGCCATTTTGACCTTCAGGCGGCGGAGAAACAGCCGGTCAAAGTAAGGGTACAAAACTGCTCCGGTCCCGCTTTAAGTCAATGGAGATTTTCATTTGCTTTAAAAGCTTGCGGAAATCGATCCATGGGGTCTAAAACTACAGGACCAGTATGGCTGGAAAGCACTTGTTCAGACCTAACTTCACACCAATTTTGGGCCATTTTGACCTTCAGGCGGCGGAGAAACAGCCGGTCAAAGTAAGGGTACAAAACTGCTCCGGTCCCGCTTTAAGTCAATGGAGATTTTCATTTGCTTTAAAAGCTTGCGGAAATCGATCCATGGGCTCTAAAATTACAGGACCAGTATGGCTGGAAAGCACTTGTTCAGACCTAACTTCACACCAATTTTGGGCCATTTTGACCTTCAGGCGGCGGAGAAACAGCCGGTCAAAGTAAGGGTACAAAACTGCTCCGGTCCCGCTTTAAGTCAATGGAGATTTTCATTTGCTTTAAAAGCTTGCGGTAATCGATCCATGGGGTCTAAAACTACAGGACCAGTATGGCTGGAAAGCACTTGTTCAGAGCTAACTTCACACCAATTTTGGGCCATTTTGACCTTCAGGCGGCGGAGAAACAGCCGGTCAAAGTAAGGGTACGAAACTGCTCCGGTCCCCGCTTTAAGTCAATGGAGATTTTCATTTGCTTTAAAAGCTTGCGGAAATCGATCCATGGGGTCTAAAACTACAGGACCAGTATGGCTGGAAAGCACTTGTTCAGACCTAACTTCACACCAATTTTGGGCCATTTTGACCTTCAGGCAGCGGAGAAACAGCCGGTCAAAGTAAGGGTACAAAACTGCTCCGGTCCCGCTTTAAGTCAATGGAGATTTTCATTTGCTTTAAAAGCTTGCGGTAATCGATCCATGGGGTCTAAAACTACAGGACCAGTATGGCTGGAAAGCACTTGTTCAGACCTAACTTCACACCAATTTTGGGCCATTTTGACCTTCAGGCGGCGGAGAAACAGCCGGTCAAAGTAAGGGTACAAAACTGCTCCGGTCCCGCTTTAAGTCAATGGAGATTTTCATTTGCTTTAAAAGCTTGCGGAAATCGATCCATGGGGTCTAAAACTACAGGACCAGTATGGCTGGAAAGCACTTGTTCAGACCTAACTTCACACCAATTTTGGGCCATTTTGACCTTCAGGCGGCGGAGAAACAGCCGGTCAAAGTAAGGGTACAAAACTGCTCCGGTCCCGCTTTAAGTCAATGGAGATTTTCATTTGCTTTAAAAGCTTGCGGTAATCGATCCATGGGGTCTAAAACTACAGGACCAGTATGGCTGGAAAGCACTTGTTCAGAGCTAACTTCACACCAATTTTGGGCCATTTTGACCTTCAGGCGGCGGAGAAACAGCCGGTCAAAGTAAGGGTACGAAACTGCTCCGGTCCCGCTTTAAGTCAATGGAGATTTTCATTTGCTTTAAAAGCTTGCGGAAATCGATCCATGGGCTCTAAAATTACAGGACCAGTATGGCTGGAAAGCACTTGTTCAGACCTAACTTCACACCAATTTTGGGCCATTTTGACCTTCAGGCGGCGGAGAAACAGCCGGTCAAAGTAAGGGTACAAAACTGCTCCGGTCCCGCTTTAAGTCAATGGAGATTTTCATTTGCTTTAAAAGCTTGCGGAAATCGATCCATGGGGTCTAAAACTACAGGACCAGTATGGCTGGAAAGCACTTGTTCAGACCTAACTTCACACCAATTTTGGGCCATTTTGACCTTCAGGCGGCGGAGAAACAGCCGGTCAAAGTAAGGGTACAAAACTGCTCCGGTCCCGCTTTAAGTCAATGGAGATTTTCATTTGCTTTAAAAGCTTGCGGAAATCGATCCATGGGGTCTAAAACTACAGGACCAGTATGGCTGGAAAGCACTTGTTCAGAGCTAACTTCACACCAATTTTGGGCCATTTTGACCTTCAGGCGGCGGAGAAACAGCCGGTCAAAGTAAGGGTACGAAACTGCTCCGGTCCCGCTTTAAGTCAATGGAGATTTTCATTTGCTTTAAAAGCTTGCGGAAATCGATCCATGGGCTCTAAAATTACAGGACCAGTATGGCTGGAAAGCACTTGTTCAGACCTAACTTCACACCAATTTTGGGCCATTTTGACCTTCAGGCGGCGGAGAAACAGCCGGTCAAAGTAAGGGTACAAAACTGCTCCGGTCCCGCTTTAAGTCAATGGAGATTTTCATTTGCTTTAAAAGCTTGCGGAAATCGATCCATGGGGTCTAAAACTACAGGACCAGTATGGCTGGAAAGCACTTGTTCAGACCTAACTTCACACCAATTTTGGGCCATTTTGACCTTCAGGCGGCGGAGAAACAGCCGGTCAAAGTAAGGGTACAAAACTGCTCCGGTCCCGCTTTAAGTCAATGGAGATTTTCATTTGCTTTAAAAGCTTGCGGAAATCGATCCATGGGCTCTAAAATTACAGGACCAGTATGGCTGGAAAGCACTTGTTCAGACCTAACTTCACACCAATTTTGGGCCATTTTGACCTTCAGGCGGCGGAGAAACAGCCGGTCAAAGTAAGGGTACAAAACTGCTCCGGTCCCGCTTTAAGTCAATGGAGATTTTCATTTGCTTTAAAAGCTTGCGGTAATCGATCCATGGGGTCTAAAACTACAGGACCAGTATGGCTGGAAAGCACTTGTTCAGAGCTAACTTCACACCAATTTTGGGCCATTTTGACCTTCAGGCGGCGGAGAAACAGCCGGTCAAAGTAAGGGTACAAAACTGCTCCGGTCCCGCTTTAAGTCAATGGAGATTTTCATTTGCTTTAAAAGCTTGCGGAAATCGATCCATGGGGTCTAAAACTACAGGACCAGTATGGCTGGAAAGCACTTGTTCAGACCTAACTTCACACCAATTTTGGGCCATTTTGACCTTCAGGCAGCGGAGAAACAGCCGGTCAAAGTAAGGGTACAAAACTGCTCCGGTCCCGCTTTAAGTCAATGGAGATTTTCATTTGCTTTAAAAGCTTGCGGTAATCGATCCATGGGGTCTAAAACTACAGGACCAGTATGGCTGGAAAGCACTTGTTCAGACCTAACTTCACACCAATTTTGGGCCATTTTGACCTTCAGGCGGCGGAGAAACAGCCGGTCAAAGTAAGGGTACAAAACTGCTCCGGTCCCGCTTTAAGTCAATGGAGATTTTCATTTGCTTTAAAAGCTTGCGGAAATCGATCCATGGAGTCTAAAACTACAGGACCAGTATGGCTGGAAAGCACTTGTTCAGACCTAACTTCACACCAATTTTGGGCCATTTTGACCTTCAGGCGGCGGAGAAACAGCCGGTCAAAGTAAGGGTACAAAACTGCTCCGGTCCCGCTTTAAGTCAATGGAGATTTTCATTTGCTTTAAAAGCTTGAAGTAATCGATCCATGGGGTCTAAAACTACAGGACCAGTATGGCTGGAAAGCACTTGTTCAGAGCTAACTTCACACCAATTTTGGGCCATTTTGACCTTCAGGCGGCGGAGAAACAGCCGGTCAAAGTAGGGGTACAAAACTGCTCCGGTCCCGCTTTAAGTCAATGGAGATTTTCATTTGCTTTAAAAGCTTGCGGAAATCGATCCATGGGGTCTAAAACTACAGGACCAGTATGGCTGGAAAGCACTTGTTCAGACCTAACTTCACACCAATTTTGGGCCATTTTGACCTTCAGGCGGCGGAGAAACAGCCGGTCAAAGTAAGGGTACAAAACTGCTCCGGTCCCGCTTTAAGTCAATGGAGATTTTCATTTGCTTTAAAAGCTTGCGGTAATCGATCCATGGGGTCTAAAACTACAGGACCAGTATGGCTGGAAAGCACTTGTTCAGAGCTAACTTCACACCAATTTTGGGCCATTTTGACCTTCAGGCGGCGGAGAAACAGCCGGTCAAAGTAAGGGTACGAAACTGCTCCGGTCCCGCTTTAAGTCAATGGAGATTTTCATTTGCTTTAAAAGCTTGCGGTAATCGATCCATGGGGTCTAAAACTACAGGACCAGTATGGCTGGAAAGCACTTGTTCAGAGCTAACTTCACACCAATTTCGGGCCATTTTGACCTTCAGGCGGCGGAGAAACAGCCGGTCAAAGTAAGTGTACGAAACTGCTCCGGTCCCGCTTTAAGTCAATGGAGATTTTCATTTGCTTTAAAAGCTTGCGGAAATCGATCCATGGGCTCTAAAATTACAGGACCAGTATGGCTGGAAAGCACTTGTTCAGACCTAACTTCACACCAATTTTGGGCCATTTTGACCTTCAGGCGGCGGAGAAACAGCCGGTCAAAGTAAGGGTACAAAACTGCTCCGGTCCCGCTTTAAGTCAATGGAGATTTTCATTTGCTTTAAAAGCTTGCGGTAATCGATCCATGGGGTCTAAAACTACAGGACCAGTATGGCTGGAAAGCACTTGTTCAGAGCTAACTTCACACCAATTTTGGGCCATTTTGACCTTCAGGCGGCGGAGAAACAGCCGGTCAAAGTAAGGGTACGAAACTGCTCCGGTCCCGCTTTAAGTCAATGGAGATTTTCATTTGCTTTAAAAGCTTGCGGTAATCGATCCATGGGGTCTAAAACTACAGGACCAGTATGGCTGGAAAGCACTTGTTCAGAGCTAACTTCACACCAATTTTGGGCAATTTTGACCTTCAGGCGGCGGAGAAACAGCCGGTCAAAGTAAGGGTACGAAACTGCTCCGGTCCCGCTTTAAGTCAATGGAGATTTTCATTTGCTTTAAAAGCTTGCGGAAATCGATCCATGGGCTCTAAAATTACAGGACCAGTATGGCTGGAAAGCACTTGTTCAGACCTAACTTCACACCAATTTTGGGCCATTTTGACCTTCAGGCGGCGGAGAAACAGCCGTTCAAAGTAAGGGTACAAAACTGCTCCGGTCCCGCTTTAAGTCAATGGAGATTTTCATTTGCTTTAAAAGCTTGCGGTAATCGATCCATGGGGTCTAAAACTACAGGACCAGTATGGCTGGAAAGCACTTGTTCAGACCTAACTTCACACCATTTTGGGCCATTTTGACCTTCAGGCGGCGGAGAAACAGCCGGTCAAAGTAGGGGTACAAAACTGCTCCGGTCCCGCTTTAAGTCAATGGAGATTTTCATTTGCTTTAAAAGCTTGCGGAAATCGATCCATGGGGTCTAAAACTACAGGACCAGTATGGCTGGAAAGCACTTGTTCAGACCTAACTTCCCACCAATTTTGGGCCATTTTGACCTTCAGGCAGCGGAGAAACAGCCGGTCAAAGTAAGGGTACAAAACTGCTCCGGTCCCGCTTTAAGTCAATGGAGATTTTCATTTGCTTTAAAAGCTTGCGGTAATCGATCCATGGGGTCTAAAACTACAGGACCAGTATGGCTGGAAAGCACTTGTTCAGACCTAACTTCACACCAATTTTGGGCCATTTTGACCTTCAGGCGGCGGAGAAACAGCCGGTCAAAGTAGGGGTACAAAACTGCTCCGGTCCCGCTTTAAGTCAATGGAGATTTTCATTTGCTTTAAAAGCTTGCGGAAATCGATCCATGGGGTCTAAAACTACAGGACCAGTATGGCTGGAAAGCACTTGTTCAGACCTAACTTCACACCAATTTTGGGCCATTTTGACCTTCAGGCAGCGGAGAAACAGCCGGTCAAAGTAAGGGTACAAAACTGCTCCGGTCCCGCTTTAAGTCAATGGAGATTTTCATTTGCTTTAAAAGCTTGCGGTAATCGATCCATGGGGTCTAAAACTACAGGACCAGTATGGCTGGAAAGCACTTGTTCAGAGCTAACTTCACACCAATTTTGGGCCATTTTGACCTTCAGGCGGCGGAGAAACAGCCGGTCAAAGTAAGGGTACGAAACTGCTCCGGTCCCGCTTTAAGTCAATGGAGATTTTCATTTGCTTTAAAAGCTTGCGGTAATCGATCCATGGGTCTAAAACTACAGGACCAGTATGGCTGGAAAGCACTTGTTCAGAGCTAACTTCACACCAATTTTGGGCCATTTTGACCTTCAGGCGGCGGAGAAACAGCCGGTCAAAGTAAGGGTACGAAACTGCTCCGGTCCCGCTTTAAGTCAATGGAGATTTTCATTTGCTTTAAAAGCTTGCGGAAATCGATCCATGGGCTCTAAAATTACAGGACCAGTATGGCTGGAAAGCACTTGTTCAGACCTAACTTCACACCAATTTTGGGCCATTTTGACCTTCAGGCGGCGGAGAAACAGCCGGTCAAAGTAAGGGTACAAAACTGCTCCGGTCCCGCTTTAAGTCAATGGAGATTTTCATTTGCTTTAAAAGCTTGCGGAAATCGATCCATGGGGTCTAAAATTACAGGACCAGTATGGCTGGAAAGCACTTGTTCAGAGCTTACTTCACACCAATTTTGGGCCATTTTGACCTTCAGGCGGCGGAGAAACAGCCGGTCAAAGTAAGGGTACGAAACTGCTCCGGTCCCGCTTTAAGTCAATGGAGATTTTCATTTGCTTTAAAAGCTTGCGGAAATCGATCCATGGGGTCTAAAACTACAGGACCAGTATGGCTGGAAAGCACTTGTTCAGACCTAACTTCACACCAATTTTGGGCCATTTTGACCTTCAGGCGGCGGAGAAACAGCCGTTCAAAGTAAGGGTACAAAACTGCTTCGGTCCCGCTTTAAGTCAATGGAGATTTTCATTTGCTTTAAAAGCTTGCGGTAATCGATCCATGGGGTCTAAAACTACAGGACCAGTATGGCTGGAAAGCACTTGTTCAGACCTAACTTCACACCAATTTTGGGCCATTTTGACCTTCAGGCGGCGGAGAAACAGCCGGTCAAAGTAAGGGTACAAAACTGCTCCGGTCCCGCTTTAAGTCAATGGAGATTTTCATTTGCTTTAAAAGCTTGAAGTAATCGATCCATGGGGTCTAAAACTACAGGACCAGTATGGCTGGAAAGCACTTGTTCAGAGCTAACTTCACACCAATTTTGGGCCATTTTGACTTCAGGCGGCGGAGAAACAGCCGGTCAAAGTAAGGGTACGAAACTGCTCCGGTCCCGCTTTAAGTCAATGGAGATTTTCATTTGCTTTAAAAGCTTGCGGTAATCGATCCATGGGGTCTAAAACTACAGGACCAGTATGGCTGGAAAGCACTTGTTCAGAGCTAACTTCACACCAATTTTGGGCCATTTTGACCTTCAGGCGGCGGAGAAACAGCCGGTCAAAGTAAGGGTACGAAACTGCTCCGGTCCCGCTTTAAGTCAATGGAGATTTTCATTTGCTTTAAAAGCTTGCGGAAATCGATCCATGGCTCTAAAATTACAGGACCAGTATGGCTGGAAAGCACTTGTTCAGACCTAACTTCACACCAATTTTGGCCATTTTGACCTTCAGGCGGCGGAGAAACAGCCGGTCAAAGTAAGGGTACAAAACTGCTCCGGTCCCGCTTTAAGTCAATGGAGATTTTCATTTGCTTTAAAAGCTTGCGGTAATCGATCCATGGGGTCTAAAACTACAGGACCAGTATGGCTGGAAAGCACTTGTTCAGAGCTAACTTCACACCAATTTTGGGCCATTTTGACCTTCAGGCGGCGGAGAAACAGCCGGTCAAAGTAAGGTACGAAACTGCTCCGGTCCCGCTTTAAGTCAATGGAGATTTTCATTTGCTTTAAAAGCTTGCGGTAATCGATCCATGGGGTCTAAAACTACAGGACCAGTATGGCTGGAAAGCACTTGTTCAGAGCTAACTTCACACCAATTTTGGGCCATTTTGACCTTCAGGCGGCGGAGAAACAGCCGGTCAAAGTAAGGTACGAAACTGCTCCGGTCCCGCTTTAAGTCAATGGAGATTTTCATTTGCTTTAAAAGCTTGCGGAAATCGATCCATGGGCTCTAAAATTACAGGACCAGTATGGCTGGAAAGCACTTGTTCAGACCTAACTTCACACCAATTTTGGGCCATTTTGACCTTCAGGCGGCGGAGAAACAGCCGGTCAAAGTAGGGGTACAAACTGCTCCGGTCCCGCTTTAAGTCAATGGAGATTTTCATTTGCTTTAAAAGCTTGCGGAAATCGATCCATGGGGTCTAAAACTACAGGACCAGTATGGCTGGAAAGCACTTGTTCAGACCTAACTTCACACCAATTTTGGGCCATTTTGACCTTCAGGCAGCGGAGAAACAGCCGGTCAAAGTAAGGGTACAAAACTGCTCCGGTCCCGCTTTAAGTCAATGGAGATTTTCATTTGCTTTAAAAGCTTGCGGTAATCGATCCATGGGGTCTAAAACTACAGGACCAGTATGGCTGGAAAGCACTTGTTCAGACCTAACTTCACACCAATTTTGGGCCATTTTGACCTTCAGGCGGCGGAGAAACAGCCGGTCAAAGTAGGGGTACAAAACTGCTCCGGTCCCGCTTTAAGTCAATGGAGATTTTCATTTGCTTTAAAAGCTTGCGGAAATCGATCCATGGGGTCTAAAACTACAGGACCAGTATGGCTGGAAAGCACTTGTTCAGACCTAACTTCACACCAATTTTGGGCCATTTTGACCTTCAGGCAGCGGAGAAACAGCCGGTCAAAGTAAGGGTACAAAACTGCTCGGTCCCGCTTTAAGTCAATGGAGATTTTCATTTGCTTTAAAAGCTTGCGGTAATCGATCCATGGGGTCTAAAACTACAGGACCAGTATGGCTGGAAAGCACTTGTTCAGAGCTAACTTCACACCAATTTTGGGCCATTTTGACCTTCAGGCGGCGGAGAAACAGCCGGTCAAAGTAAGGGTACGAAACTGCTCCGGTCCCGCTTTAAGTCAATGGAGATTTTCATTTGCTTTAAAAGCTTGCGGTAATCGATCCATGGGGTCTAAAACTACAGGACCAGTATGGCTGGAAAGCACTTGTTCAGAGCTAACTTCACACCAATTTTGGGCCATTTTGACCTTCAGGCGGCGGAGAAACAGCCGGTCAAAGTAAGGGTACGAAACTGCTCCGGTCCCGCTTTAAGTCAATGGAGATTTTCATTTGCTTTAAAAGCTTGCGGAAATCGATCCATGGGCTCTAAAATTACAGGACCAGTATGGCTGGAAAGCACTTGTTCAGACCTAACTTCACACCAATTTTGGGCCATTTTGACCTTCAGGCGGCGGAGAAACAGCCGGTCAAAGTAAGGGTACAAAACTGCTCCGGTCCCGCTTTAAGTCAATGGAGATTTTCATTTGCTTTAAAAGCTTGCGGAAATCGATCCATGGGGTCTAAAATTACAGGACCAGTATGGCTGGAAAGCACTTGTTCAGAGCTTACTTCACACCAATTTTGGGCCATTTTGACCTTCAGGCGGCGGAGAAACAGCCGGTCAAAGTAAGGGTACGAAACTGCTCCGGTCCCGCTTTAAGTCAATGGAGATTTTCATTTGCTTTAAAAGCTTGCGGAAATCGATCCATGGGGTCTAAAACTACAGGACCAGTATGGCTGGAAAGCACTTGTTCAGACCTAACTTCACACCAATTTTGGGCCATTTTGACCTTCAGGCGGCGGAGAAACAGCCGGTCAAAGTAAGGGTACAAAACTGCTCCGGTCCCGCTTTAAGTCAATGGAGATTTTCATTTGCTTTAAAAGCTTGAGTAATCGATCCATGGGGTCTAAAACTACAGGACCAGTATGGCTGGAAAGCACTTGTTCAGAGCTAACTTCACACCAATTTTGGGCCATTTTGACCTTCAGGCGGCGGAGAAACAGCCGGTCAAAGTAAGGGGTACAAAACTGCTCCGGTCCGCTTTAAGTCAATGGAGATTTTCATTTGCTTTAAAAGCTTGCGGAAATCGATCCATGGGGTCTAAAACTACAGGACCAGTATGGCTGGAAAGCACTTGTTCAGACCTAACTTCACACCAATTTTGGGCCATTTTGACCTTCAGGCGGCGGAGAAACAGCCGGTCAAAGTAAGGGTACAAAACTGCTCCGGTCCCGCTTTAAGTCAATGGAGATTTTCATTTGCTTTAAAAGCTTGCGGTAATCGATCCATGGGGTCTAAAACTACAGGACCAGTATGGCTGGAAAGCACTTGTTCAGAGCTAACTTCACACCAATTTTGGGCCATTTTGACCTTCAGGCGGCGGAGAAACAGCCGGTCAAAGTAAGGGTACGAAACTGCTCCGGTCCCGCTTTAAGTCAATGGAGATTTTCATTTGCTTTAAAAGCTTGCGGAAATCGATCCATGGGTCTAAAACTACAGGACCAGTATGGCTGGAAAGCACTTGTTCAGACCTAACTTCACACCAATTTTGGGCCATTTTGACCTTCAGGCGGCGGAGAAACAGCCGGTCAAAGTAAGGGTACAAAACTGCTCCGGTCCCGCTTTAAGTCAATGGAGATTTTCATTTGCTTTAAAAGCTTGCGGTAATCGATCCATGGGCTCTAAAACTACAGGACCAGTATGGCTGGAAAGCACTTGTTCAGACCTAACTTCACACCAATTTTGGGCCATTTTGACCTTCAGGCGGCGGAGAAACAGCCGGTCAAAGTAGGGTACAAAACTGCTCCGGTCCCGCTTTAAGTCAATGGAGATTTTCATTTGCTTTAAAAGCTTGCGGTAATCGATCCATGGGGTCTAAACTACAGGACCAGTATGCTGGAAAGCACTTGTTCAGACCTAACTTCACACCAATTTTGGGCCATTTTGACCTTCAGGCGCGGAGAAACAGCCGGTCAAAGTAGGGGTACAAAACTGCTCCGGTCCCGCTTTAAGTC
>JAUIMM010003657.1:0-22065 GCA_031769625.1 Taudactylus pleione
AAAAACAAACACACAAAAACACACAAAAACAAACACAACACACAAAAACACACACACACACAAAAACACACACACACACACACAAACACACACAAAAACACACAAAAACAAACACACACTCAAAAACACACACACACAACACACAAAAACACACACAAAAACACACACAAAAACACAAAAAAACACACACAAAAACAAACAAACACAAAAACACAAAAAAACACACAAAAACAAACACACACACAAAAACAAACAAAAACACACACAAAAACAAACACACACAAAAACACAAAAAAACACACAAAAACAAACACGCACACAAAAACACAAACACAAAAACAAACACACACAAAAACACACACAAAAACACACAAAAACAAACACACACACAAAAACACACACAAAAACACAAAAAAACACACAAAAACAAACACACACACAAAAACACACACACAAAAACACACACACAAAAACAAACAAACACACAAAAACACACAAAAACAAACACACACAAAAACAAAAACAAACACAAAAACACACAAAAACAAACACACACACAAAAACACACACACACAAAAACAAACACACACACAAAAACACACACACAAAAACAAACACACACACAAAAACACACACACACAAAAACACACACAAAAACACACAAAAATAAAAACACACACAAAAACACACAAAAACAAAAACGCAAACAAACACACAAAACACACACAAAAACACACAAAAACACACACACAAAAACAAACACAAAAACACACACAAAAACAAACACACACAAAAACACACAAAAACACACACAAAAACAAACACACACACAAACGCACAAAAACACACAAAAAAACACACAAAAACAAACAAACACACAAAAACACAAACACAAAAACAAACACACACACAAACACACACAAAAACAATCACACACACAAACACACAAAAACACACACATAAATACACAAAAACAAACACACACACAAAAACACACACACACAAAAACAAACACACACACACAAACACACTCACACAAAAACAATCACACACGAAAAAACACACAAAAACAAACACACACAAAACACACAAAAACACACACAAAAATACACAAAAACAAACACACACACAAAAACACACACACACACACAAACAAACACACACACACACACAAACACACTCATAAAAACAAAAACACACACAAAAATACACAAAAACAAACACACACACAAAAACACACACACAAAAACACACAAAAACACACACAAAAACAAAAACACACACAAAAACACAAAAAAACAAACACACACACAAAAACACACACAAACACACAAAACCACACACAAAAACACACAAAAACACACACAAAAACAAAAACACACACAAAAACACACAAAAACAAACACACACACAAAAACACACACACACACAAACACACAAAAACACACACAAAAACAAACACACACACAAACACACACAAACACACACATTAACAAACACACACACAAACACTCAAAAACACACACATAAATACACAAAAACAAACACACATACAAAAACACACACACACAAACATGCAAAAACACACACACAAAAACACACACAAAAACAAAACACACACACAAAAAACACACACACAAAAACAAACCACACACACAAAAACACACACACACAAAAACAAACACACACACAAAAACACACACACACAAAAACAAACATACACACAAAAACACACACAAAACAAAAACAAACACAAAAACACACAAAAACAAACACACACACAAAAACACACACAGAACAACAAACACACACACACAAAAACACACACACACAAACACACAAAAACAAACACGCAAACAAACACACAAAAACACACACAAAAACAAACACACACACAAAAACACACAAAAACACACACACAAAAACAAACACACCAAAACACACACAAAAACAAACACACACACAAACACACACAAAAACAAACACACAAAAACACACACAAAAACAAACACAAACACAAAAACACACACACACAAAAACAAACACACACACAAAAACACACACACACAAACACAGAAAAACACACACAAAAACACACACAAAAACAAAAACACACACAAAAACACACACACAAAAACACCCACACAAAAACAAACACAAAAACACACACAAAAACACACACACACACACACACACACAAAAACCCACAAAAACACACAAAAACAAACACACACACAAAAACACACACAAAAACAAAACACACACACAAAACACACAAAAACAAACACACACACAAAACACACCACACGACAAACACACAAAAAAACACACAAAAACACACACAAAAACACACAAAAACACACACAAAAACACACACAAAAACACACAAAAACACACACACAAAAACAAACACACAAAAACACACACAAAAACAAACACACACACAAACACACAAAAACACACAAAAACAAACACACAAAAACACACCCAAAAACACACCCAAAAACACACACAAAAACACAAACACAAAAACAAACACACACAAAAACACACACAAAAACACACAAAAACAAACACACACACAAAAACACACACACACAAACACACAAAAACACATGCAAAAACAAACACACACACAAACACACAAAAACACACATAAAACACACAAAAACAAACACACACAAACACACTCAAACACACACAAAAACAAACACACACACAAAAACACACACACACACACAAAAACACACACACACACACAAAAACACTCACAAAAACACACAAAAACAAACACACACTCAAAAACACACACACACAAACACACAAAAACACACACAAAAACACACACAAAAACACACAAAAACACACACAAAAACACAAAAAAACACACAAAAACAAACACACACACAAATACAAACACAAAAACACACACAAAAACAAACACACACAAAAACAAACACACACAAACACACAAAACCACACACAAAAACACACAAAAACACACACAAAAACAAAAACACACACAAAAACACACAAAAACAAACACACACACAAAAACACACACACACACAAACACACAAAAACACACACAAAAACAAACACACACACAAACACACACAAACACACACATTAACAAACACACACACAAACACTCAAAAACACACACATAAATACACAAAAACAAACACACATACAAAATCACACACACACAAACACACAAAAACACATGCAAAAACACACACACAAAAACACACACAAAAACACACACAAAAACACATGCAAAAACAAACACACACAAAAACACACAAAAAAACACACAAAAACACAAACACAAAAACAAACACACACAAAAACACACACACACAAACACAGAAAAACACACACAAAAACACACACAAAAACAAAACACACACACAAAAACACACACACAAAAACAAACACACACACAAAAACACACACACACAAAAACAAACACACACACAAAAACACACACACACAAAAACAAACACACACACAAAAACACACACAAAAACAAAAACAAACACAAAAACACACAAAAACAAACACACACACAAAAACACACACAGAACAACAAACACACACACACAAAAACACACACACACAAACACACAAAAACAAACACGCAAACAAACACACAAAAACAAACACACACACAAAAACACACAAAAACACACACACAAAAACAAACACACCAAATCACACACAAAAACAAACACACACACAAACACACACAAAAACAAACACACAAAAACACAAAAACAAACACAAACACAAAAACACACACACACAAAAACAAACACACACACAAAAACACACACACACAAACACAGAAAAACACACACAAAAACACACACAAAAACAAAAACACACACAAAAACACACACACACAAAAACAAACACACACACAAAAACACACACAAAAACACACAAAAATAAAAACACACACAAAAACACACACACACAAACACACACAAAAACACACACAAAAAAACACAAAAACACACACAAAAACAAAAACACACACAAAAACACAAAAAAACACACAAAAACAAACACACACACAAAAACAAACACAAAAACACACACAAAAGCAAACACACACAAAAACACAAAAAAACACACAAAAACAAACACACACACAAAAACACAAACACAAAAACAAACACACACAAAAACACACACAAAAACACACAAATACAAACACACACACAAAAACACACACACAAACACACAAAAACAAACACACACACAAACACTCAAAAACACACACATAAATACACAAAAACAAACACACATACAAAAACACACACACACAAACACACAAAAACACATGCAAAAACACACAAAAACAAACACACACACAAAAACACACACAAAAACACACCCAAAAACACACCCAAAAACACACACAAAAACACATGCAAAAACAAACACACACACAAAAACACACACACACAAAAACAAACTCACAAAAACAAACACAAAAACACACACAAAAACAAACACACACAAAAACACACAAAAAACCACACAAAAACAAACACACACACAAACACTCAAAAACACACACATAAATACACAAAAACAAACACACATACAAAAACACACACACACAAACACACAAAAACACATGTAAAAACACACAAAAACAAACACACACACAAAAACACACACAAAAACACACCCAAAAACACACACAAAAACACATGCAAAAACAAACACACACACAAAAACACACACACACAAAAACAAACACACACAAAAACACACACACACAAACACAGAAAAACACACACAAAAACACACACAAAAACAAAACACACACACAAAAACACACACACAAAAACAAACACACACACAAAAACACACACACACAAAAACAAACACACACACAAAAACACACACAAAAACAAACACACACACAAAAACACACACAGAACAACAAACACACACACACAAAAACACACACACACAAACACACAAAAACAAACACGCAAACAAACACACAAAAACACACACAAAAACAAACACACACACAAAAACACACAAAAACACACACACAAAAACAAACACACCAAAACACACACAAAAACAAACACACACACAAACACACACAAAAACAAACACACAAAAACACACACAAAAACAAACACAAACACAAAAACACACACACACAAAAACAAACACACACACAAAAACACAAACACACAAACACAGAAAAACACACACAAAAACACACACAAAAACAAAAACACACACAAAAACACACACACAAAAACCCACAAAAACACACACACAAAAACACACACAAAAACACACAAAAACAAACACAAAAACAAACACACACACAAACACTCAAAAACACACACATAAATACACAAAAACAAACACACACACAAAAACACACACAAAAACACACAAAAACACACACACAAAAACAAACACACACACAAAAACACACACACACAAAAACAAACACACACACAAAAACACACACAAAAACAAACACACACACAAAAACACACACAGAACAACAAACACACACACACAAAAACACACACACACAAACACACAAAAACAAACACGCAAACAAACACACAAAAACACACACAAAAACAAACACACACACAAAAACACACAAAAACACACACACAAAAACAAACACACCAAAACACACACAAAAACAAACACACACACAAACACACACAAAAACAAACACACAAAAACACACACAAAAACAAACACAAACACAAAAACACACACACACAAAAACAAACACACACACAAAAACACAAACACACAAACACAGAAAAACACACACAAAAACACACACAAAAACAAAAACACACACAAAAACACACACACAAAAACCCACAAAAACACACACACAAAAACACACACAAAAACACACAAAAACAAACACAAAAACAAACACACACACAAACACTCAAAAACACACACATAAATACACAAAAACAAACACACACACAAAAACACACACACACAAACACACAAAAACACACACAAAAACACACAAAAACACACACAAAAACACACACAAAAACACACAAAAACACACACACAAAAACAAACACACAAAAACACACACAAAAACAAACACACACACAAACACACAAAAACACACAAAAACAAACACACAAATACACACCCAAAAACACACACAAAAACACACACAAAAACACAAACACAAAAACAAACACACACAAAAACACACACAAAAACACACAAAAACAAACACACACACAAAAACACACACACACAAACACACAAAAACACATGCAAAAACAAACACACACACAAACACACAAAAACACACATAAAACACACAAAAACAAACACACACAAACACACTCAAACACACACAAAAACAAACACACAAAAACACACAAAAACAAACACACACACAAAAACACACACACACACAAAAACACACACACACACACACACACAAACACACACAAAAACACACAAAAACAAACACACACTCAAAAACACACACACACAAACACACAAAAACACACACAAAAACACACACAAAAACACAAAAAAACACACACAAAAACAAACAAACACAAAAACACAAAAAAACACACAAAAACAAACACACACACAAAAACAAACAAAAACACACACAAAAACAAACACACACAAAAACACAAAAAAACACACAAAAACAAACACGCACACAAAAACACAAACACAAAAACAAACACACACAAAAACACACACAAAAACACACAAAAACAAACACACACACAAAAACACACACAAAAACACAAAAAAACACACAAAAACAAACACACACACAAAAACACACACACAAAAACACACACACAAAAACAAACAAACACACAAAAACACACAAAAACAAACACACACAAAAACAAAAACAAACACAAAAACACACAAAAACAAACACACACACAAAAACACACACACACAAAAACAAACACACACACAAAAACACACACACAAAAACAAACACACACACAAAAACACACACACACAAAAACACACACAAAAACACACAAAAATAAAAACACACACAAAAACACACAAAAACAAAAACGCAAACAAACACACAAAAACACACACAAAAACACACAAAAACACACACACAAAAACAAACACAAAAACACACACAAAAACAAACACACACAAAAACACACAAAAACACACACAAAAACAAACACACACACAAACGCACAAAAACACACAAAAAAACACACAAAAACAAACAAACACACAAAAACACAAACACAAAAACAAACACACACACAAACACACACAAAAACAATCACACACACAAACACACAAAAACACACACATAAATACACAAAAACAAACACACACACAAAAACACACACACACAAAAACAAACACACACACACAAACACACTCACACAAAAACAATCACACACGAAAAAACACACAAAAACAAACACACACAAACACACAAAAACACACACAAAAATACACAAAAACAAACACACACACAAAAACACACACACACACACAAACAAACACACACACACACACAAACACACTCATAAAAACAAAAACACACACAAAAATACACAAAAACAAACACACACACAAAAACACACACACAAAAACACACAAAAACACACACAAAAACAAAAACACACACAAAAACACAAAAAAACAAACACACACACAAAAACACACACAAACACACAAAACCACACACAAAAACACACAAAAACACACACAAAAACAAAAACACACACAAAAACACACAAAAACAAACACACACACAAAAACACACACACACACAAACACACAAAAACACACACAAAAACAAACACACACACACAAACACACTCACACAAAAACAATCACACACGAAAAAACACACAAAAACAAACACACACAAACACACAAAAACACACACAAAAATACACAAAAACAAACACACACACAAAAACACACACACACACACAAACAAACACACACACACACACAAACACACTCATAAAAACAAAAACACACACAAAAATACACAAAAACAAACACACACACAAAAACACACACACAAAAACACACAAAAACACACACAAAAACAAAAACACACACAAAAACACAAAAAAACAAACACACACACAAAAACACACACAAACACACAAAACCACACACAAAAACACACAAAAACACACACAAAAACAAAAACACACACAAAAACACACAAAAACAAACACACACACAAAAACACACACACACACAAACACACAAAAACACACACAAAAACAAACACACACACAAACACACACAAACACACACATTAACAAACACACACACAAACACTCAAAAACACACACATAAATACACAAAAACAAACACACATACAAAAACACACACACACAAACATGCAAAAACACACACACAAAAACACACACAAAAACAAAACACACACACAAAAACACACACACAAAAACAAACACACACACAAAAACACACACACACAAAAACAAACACACACACAAAAACACACACACACAAAAACAAACATACACACAAAAACACACACAAAAACAAAAACAAACACAAAAACACACAAAAACAAACACACACACAAAAACACACACAGAACAACAAACACACACACACAAAAACACACACACACAAACACACAAAAACAAACACGCAAACAAACACACAAAAACACACACAAAAACAAACACACACACAAAAACACACAAAAACACACACACAAAAACAAACACACCAAAACACACACAAAAACAAACACACACACAAACACACACAAAAACAAACACACAAAAACACACACAAAAACAAACACAAACACAAAAACACACACACACAAAAACAAACACACACACAAAAACACACACACACAAACACAGAAAAACACACACAAAAACACACACAAAAACAAAAACACACACAAAAACACACACACAAAAACACCCACACAAAAACAAACACAAAAACACACACAAAAACACACACACACACACACACACAAAAACCCACAAAAACACACAAAAACAAACACACACACAAAAACACACACAAAAACAAAAACACACACAAAAACACACAAAAACAAACACACACACAAAAACACACACACACAAACACACAAAAAAACACACAAAAACACACACAAAAACACACAAAAACACACACAAAAACACACACAAAAACACACAAAAACACACACACAAAAACAAACACACAAAAACACACACAAAAACAAACACACACACAAACACACAAAAACACACAAAAACAAACACACAAAAACACACCCAAAAACACACCCAAAAACACACACAAAAACACAAACACAAAAACAAACACACACAAAAACACACACAAAAACACACAAAAACAAACACACACACAAAAACACACACACACAAACACACAAAAACACATGCAAAAACAAACACACACACAAACACACAAAAACACACATAAAACACACAAAAACAAACACACACAAACACACTCAAACACACACAAAAACAAACACACACACAAAAACACACACACACACACAAAAACACACACACACACACAAAAACACTCACAAAAACACACAAAAACAAACACACACTCAAAAACACACACACACAAACACACAAAAACACACACAAAAACACACACAAAAACACACAAAAACACACACAAAAACACAAAAAAACACACAAAAACAAACACACACACAAATACAAACACAAAAACACACACAAAAACAAACACACACAAAAACAAACACACACAAACACACAAAACCACACACAAAAACACACAAAAACACACACAAAAACAAAAACACACACAAAAACACACAAAAACAAACACACACACAAAAACACACACACACACAAACACACAAAAACACACACAAAAACAAACACACACACAAACACACACAAACACACACATTAACAAACACACACACAAACACTCAAAAACACACACATAAATACACAAAAACAAACACACATACAAAATCACACACACACAAACACACAAAAACACATGCAAAAACACACACACAAAAACACACACAAAAACACACACAAAAACACATGCAAAAACAAACACACACAAAAACACACAAAAAAACACACAAAAACACAAACACAAAAACAAACACACACAAAAACACACACACACAAACACAGAAAAACACACACAAAAACACACACAAAAACAAAACACACACACAAAAACACACACACAAAAACAAACACACACACAAAAACACACACACACAAAAACAAACACACACACAAAAACACACACACACAAAAACAAACACACACACAAAAACACACACAAAAACAAAAACAAACACAAAAACACACAAAAACAAACACACACACAAAAACACACACAGAACAACAAACACACACACACAAAAACACACACACACAAACACACAAAAACAAACACGCAAACAAACACACAAAAACAAACACACACACAAAAACACACAAAAACACACACACAAAAACAAACACACCAAATCACACACAAAAACAAACACACACACAAACACACACAAAAACAAACACACAAAAACACACACAAAAACAAACACAAACACAAAAACACACACACACAAAAACAAACACACACACAAAAACACACACACACAAACACAGAAAAACACACACAAAAACACACACAAAAACAAAAACACACACAAAAACACACACACACACAAAAACAAACACACACACAAAAACACACACAAAAACACACAAAAATAAAAACACACACAAAAACACACACACACAAACACACACAAAAACACACACAAAAAAACACAAAAACACACACAAAAACAAAAACACACACAAAAACACAAAAAAACACACAAAAACAAACACACACACAAAAACAAACACAAAAACACACACAAAAGCAAACACACACAAAAACACAAAAAAACACACAAAAACAAACACACACACAAAAACACAAACACAAAAACAAACACACACAAAAACACACACAAAAACACACAAATACAAACACACACACAAAAACACACACACAAACACACAAAAACAAACACACACACAAACACTCAAAAACACACACATAAATACACAAAAACAAACACACATACAAAAACACACACACACAAACACACAAAAACACATGCAAAAACACACAAAAACAAACACACACACAAAAACACACACAAAAACACACCCAAAAACACACCCAAAAACACACACAAAAACACATGCAAAAACAAACACACACACAAAAACACACACACACAAAAACAAACTCACAAAAACAAACACAAAAACACACACAAAAACAAACACACACAAAAACACACAAAAAACCACACAAAAACAAACACACACACAAACACTCAAAAACACACACATAAATACACAAAAACAAACACACATACAAAAACACACACACACAAACACACAAAAACACATGTAAAAACACACAAAAACAAACACACACACAAAAACACACACAAAAACACACCCAAAAACACACACAAAAACACATGCAAAAACAAACACACACACAAAAACACACACACACAAAAACAAACACACACAAAAACACACACACACAAACACAGAAAAACACACACAAAAACACACACAAAAACAAAACACACACACAAAAACACACACACAAAAACAAACACACACACAAAAACACACACACACAAAAACAAACACACACACAAAAACACACACAAAAACAAACACACACACAAAAACACACACAGAACAACAAACACACACACACAAAAACACACACACACAAACACACAAAAACAAACACGCAAACAAACACACAAAAACACACACAAAAACAAACACACACACAAAAACACACAAAAACACACACACAAAAACAAACACACCAAAACACACACAAAAACAAACACACACACAAACACACACAAAAACAAACACACAAAAACACACACAAAAACAAACACAAACACAAAAACACACACACACAAAAACAAACACACACACAAAAACACAAACACACAAACACAGAAAAACACACACAAAAACACACACAAAAACAAAAACACACACAAAAACACACACACAAAAACCCACAAAAACACACACACAAAAACACACACAAAAACACACAAAAACAAACACAAAAACAAACACACACACAAACACTCAAAAACACACACATAAATACACAAAAACAAACACACACACAAAAACACACACAAAAACACACAAAAACACACACACAAAAACAAACACACACACAAAAACACACACACACAAAAACAAACACACACACAAAAACACACACAAAAACAAACACACACACAAAAACACACACAGAACAACAAACACACACACACAAAAACACACACACACAAACACACAAAAACAAACACGCAAACAAACACACAAAAACACACACAAAAACAAACACACACACAAAAACACACAAAAACACACACACAAAAACAAACACACCAAAACACACACAAAAACAAACACACACACAAACACACACAAAAACAAACACACAAAAACACACACAAAAACAAACACAAACACAAAAACACACACACACAAAAACAAACACACACACAAAAACACAAACACACAAACACAGAAAAACACACACAAAAACACACACAAAAACAAAAACACACACAAAAACACACACACAAAAACCCACAAAAACACACACACAAAAACACACACAAAAACACACAAAAACAAACACAAAAACAAACACACACACAAACACTCAAAAACACACACATAAATACACAAAAACAAACACACACACAAAAACACACACACACAAACACACAAAAACACACACAAAAACACACAAAAACACACACAAAAACACACACAAAAACACACAAAAACACACACACAAAAACAAACACACAAAAACACACACAAAAACAAACACACACACAAACACACAAAAACACACAAAAACAAACACACAAATACACACCCAAAAACACACACAAAAACACACACAAAAACACAAACACAAAAACAAACACACACAAAAACACACACAAAAACACACAAAAACAAACACACACACAAAAACACACACACACAAACACACAAAAACACATGCAAAAACAAACACACACACAAACACACAAAAACACACATAAAACACACAAAAACAAACACACACAAACACACTCAAACACACACAAAAACAAACACACAAAAACACACAAAAACAAACACACACACAAAAACACACACACACACAAAAACACACACACACACACACACACAAACACACACAAAAACACACAAAAACAAACACACACTCAAAAACACACACACACAAACACACAAAAACACACACAAAAACACACACAAAAACACAAAAAAACACACACAAAAACAAACAAACACAAAAACACAAAAAAACACACAAAAACAAACACACACACAAAAACAAACAAAAACACACACAAAAACAAACACACACAAAAACACAAAAAAACACACAAAAACAAACACGCACACAAAAACACAAACACAAAAACAAACACACACAAAAACACACACAAAAACACACAAAAACAAACACACACACAAAAACACACACAAAAACACAAAAAAACACACAAAAACAAACACACACACAAAAACACACACACAAAAACACACACACAAAAACAAACAAACACACAAAAACACACAAAAACAAACACACACAAAAACAAAAACAAACACAAAAACACACAAAAACAAACACACACACAAAAACACACACACACAAAAACAAACACACACACAAAAACACACACACAAAAACAAACACACACACAAAAACACACACACACAAAAACACACACAAAAACACACAAAAATAAAAACACACACAAAAACACACAAAAACAAAAACGCAAACAAACACACAAAAACACACACAAAAACACACAAAAACACACACACAAAAACAAACACAAAAACACACACAAAAACAAACACACACAAAAACACACAAAAACACACACAAAAACAAACACACACACAAACGCACAAAAACACACAAAAAAACACACAAAAACAAACAAACACACAAAAACACAAACACAAAAACAAACACACACACAAACACACACAAAAACAATCACACACACAAACACACAAAAACACACACATAAATACACAAAAACAAACACACACACAAAAACACACACACACAAAAACAAACACACACACACAAACACACTCACACAAAAACAATCACACACGAAAAAACACACAAAAACAAACACACACAAACACACAAAAACACACACAAAAATACACAAAAACAAACACACACACAAAAACACACACACACACACAAACAAACACACACACACACACAAACACACTCATAAAAACAAAAACACACACAAAAATACACAAAAACAAACACACACACAAAAACACACACACAAAAACACACAAAAACACACACAAAAACAAAAACACACACAAAAACACAAAAAAACAAACACACACACAAAAACACACACAAACACACAAAACCACACACAAAAACACACAAAAACACACACAAAAACAAAAACACACACAAAAACACACAAAAACAAACACACACACAAAAACACACACACACACAAACACACAAAAACACACACAAAAACAAACACACACACAAACACACACAAACACACACATTAACAAACACACACACAAACACTCAAAAACACACACATAAATACACAAAAACAAACACACATACAAAAACACACACACACAAACACACAAAAACACATGCAAAAACACACACACAAAAACACACACAAAAACACACACAAAAACACATGCAAAAACAAACACACACAAAAACACACAAAAAAACACACAAAAACAAACACACACACAAAAACACAAACACAAAAACAAACACACACAAAAACACACACACACAAACACAGAAAAACACACACAAAAACACACACAAAAACAAAACACACACACAAAAAAACACACAAAAACAAATACACACACAAACACACAAAACCACACACAAAAACACACAAAAACACACACAAAAACAAAAACACACACAAAAACACACAAAAACAAACACACACACAAAAACACACACACACACAAACACACAAAAACACACACAAAAACAAACACACACACAAACACACACAAACACACACATTAACAAACACACACACAAACACTCAAAAACACACACATAAATACACAAAAACAAACACACATACAAAAACACACACACACAAACATGCAAAAACACACACACAAAAACACACACAAAAACAAAACACACACACAAAAACACACACACAAAAACAAACACACACACAAAAACACACACACACAAAAACAAACACACACACAAAAACACACACACACAAAAACAAACACACACACAAAAACACACACAAAAACAAAAACAAACACAAAAACACACAAAAACAAACACACACACAAAAACACACACAGAACAACAAACACACACACACAAAAACACACACACACAAACACACAAAAACAAACACCAAACAAACACACAAAAACACACACAAAAACAAACACACACACAAAAACACACAAAAACACACACACAAAAACAAACACACCAAAACACACACAAAAACAAACACACACACAAACACACACAAAAACAAACACACAAAAACACACACAAAAACAAACACAAACACAAAAACACACACACACAAAAACAAACACACACACAAAAACACACACACAAACACAGAAAAACACACACAAAAACACACACAAAAACAAAAACACACACAAAAACACACACACAAAAACACCCACACAAAAACAAACACAAAAACACACACAAAAACACACACACACACACACACACAAAAACCCACAAAAACACACAAAAACAAACACACACACAAAAACACACACAAAAACAAAAACACACACAAAAACACACAAAAACAAACACACACACAAAAACACACACACACAAACACACAAAAAAACACACAAAAACACACACAAAAACACACAAAAACACACACAAAAACACACACAAAAACACACAAAAACACACACACAAAAACAAACACACAAAAACACACACAAAAACAAACACACACACAAACACACAAAAACACACAAAAACAAACACACAAAAACACACCCAAAAACACACCCAAAAACACACACAAAAACACAAACACAAAAACAAACACACACAAAAACACACACAAAAACACACAAAAACAAACACACACACAAAAACACACACACACAAACACACAAAAACACATGCAAAAACAAACACACACACAAACACACAAAAACACACATAAAACACACAAAAACAAACACACACAAACACACTCAAACACACACAAAAACAAACACACACACAAAAACACACACACACACAAAAACACACACACACACACAAAAACAAACACACACACACACACAAAAACACTCACAAAAACACACAAAAACAAACACACACTCAAAAACACACACACACAAACACACAAAAACACACACAAAAACACACACAAAAACACACAAAAACACACACAAAAACACAAAAAACACACAAAAACAAACACACACACAAATACAAACACAAAAACACACACAAAAACAAACACACACAAAAACAAACACACACAAAAAACACAAAAAAACACACAAAAACAAACACGCACACAAAAACACAAACACAAAAACAAACACACAAAAACACACACACAAAAACAAACACACCAAAACACACACAAAAACAAACACACACACAAACACACACAAAAACAAACACACAAAAACACACACAAAAACAAACACAAACACAAAAACACACACACACAAAAACAAACACACACACAAAAACACACACACACAAACACAGAAAAACACACACAAAAACACACACAAAAACAAAAACACACACAAAAACACACACACACAAAAACAAACACACACACAAAAACACACACAAAAACACACAAAAATAAAAACACACACAAAAACACACACACACAAACACACACAAAAACACACACAAAAAAACACAAAAACACACACAAAAACAAAAACACACACAAAAACACAAAAAAACACACAAAAACAAACACACACACAAAAACAAACACAAAAACACACACAAAAGCAAACACACACAAAAACACAAAAAAACACACAAAAACAAACACACACACAAAAACACAAACACAAAAACAAACACACACAAAAACACACACAAAAACACACAAATACAAACACACACACAAAAACACACACACAAACACACAAAAACAAACACACACACAAACACTCAAAAACACACACATAAATACACAAAAACAAACACACATACAAAAACACACACACACAAACACACAAAAACACATGCAAAAACACACAAAAACAAACACACACACACAAAAACACACACAAAAACACACCCAAAAACACACCCAAAAACACACACAAAAACACATGCAAAAACAAACACACACACAAAAACACACACACACAAAAACAAACTCACAAAAACAAACACAAAAACACACACAAAAACAAACACACACAAAAACACACAAAAAACCACACAAAAACAAACACACACACAAACACTCAAAAACACACACATAAATACACAAAAACAAACACACATACAAAAACACACACACACAAACACACAAAAACACATGTAAAAACACACAAAAACAAACACACACACAAAAACACACACAAAAACACACCCAAAAACACACACAAAAACACATGCAAAAACAAACACACACACAAAAACACACACACACAAAAACAAACACACACAAAAACACACACACACAAACACAGAAAAACACACACAAAAACACACACAAAAACAAAACACACACACAAAAACACACACACAAAAACAAACACACACACAAAAACACACACACACAAAAACAAACACACACACAAAAACACACACAAAAACAAACACACACACAAAAACACACACAGAACAACAAACACACACACACAAAAACACACACACACAAACACACAAAAACAAACACGCAAACAAACACACAAAAACACACACAAAAACAAACACACACACAAAAACACACAAAAACACACACACAAAAACAAACACACCAAAACACACACAAAAACAAACACACACACAAACACACACAAAAACAAACACACAAAAACACACACAAAAACAAACACAAACACAAAAACACACACACACAAAAACAAACACACACACAAAAACACAAACACACAAACACAGAAAAACACACACAAAAACACACACAAAAACAAAAACACACACAAAAACACACACACAAAAACCCACAAAAACACACACACAAAAACACACACAAAAACACACAAAAACAAACACAAAAACAAACACACACACAAACACTCAAAAACACACACATAAATACACAAAAACAAACACACACACAAAAACACACACAAAAACACACAAAAACACACACACAAAAACAAACACACACACAAAAACACACACACACAAAAACAAACACACACACAAAAACACACACAAAAACAAACACACACACAAAAACACACACAGAACAACAAACACACACACACAAAAACACACACACACAAACACACAAAAACAAACACGCAAACAAACACACAAAAACACACACAAAAACAAACACACACACAAAAACACACAAAAACACACACACAAAAACAAACACACCAAAACACACACAAAAACAAACACACACACAAACACACACAAAAACAAACACACAAAAACACACACAAAAACAAACACAAACACAAAAACACACACACACAAAAACAAACACACACACAAAAACACAAACACACAAACACAGAAAAACACACACAAAAACACACACAAAAACAAAAACACACACAAAAACACACACACAAAAACCCACAAAAACACACACACAAAAACACACACAAAAACACACAAAAACAAACACAAAAACAAACACACACACAAACACTCAAAAACACACACATAAATACACAAAAACAAACACACACACAAAAACACACACACACAAACACACAAAAACACACACAAAAACACACAAAAACACACACAAAAACACACACAAAAACACACAAAAACACACACACAAAAACAAACACACAAAAACACACACAAAAACAAACACACACACAAACACACAAAAACACACAAAAACAAACACACAAATACACACCCAAAAACACACACAAAAACACACACAAAAACACAAACACAAAAACAAACACACACAAAAACACACACAAAAACACACAAAAACAAACACACACACAAAAACACACACACACAAACACACAAAAACACATGCAAAAACAAACACACACACAAACACACAAAAACACACATAAAACACACAAAAACAAACACACACAAACACACTCAAACACACACAAAAACAAACACACAAAAACACACAAAAACAAACACACACACAAAACACACACACACACAAAAACACACACACACACACACAAACACACACAAAAACACACAAAAACAAACACACACTCAAAAACACACACACACAAACACACAAAAACACACACAAAAACACACACAAAAACACAAAAAAAACACACACAAAAACAAACAAACACAAAAACACAAAAAAACACACAAAAACAAACACACACACAAAAACAAACAAAAACACACACAAAAACAAACACACACAAAAACACAAAAAAAACACACAAAAACAAACACGCACACAAAAACACAAACACAAAAACAAACACACACAAAAAACACACACAAAAACACACAAAAACAAACACACACACAAAAACACACACAAAAACACAAAAAAACACACAAAAACAAACACACACACAAAAACACACACACAAAAACACACACACAAAAACAAACAAACACACAAAAACACACAAAAACAAACACACACAAAAACAAAAACAAACACAAAAACACACAAAAACAAACACACACACAAAAACACACACACACAAAAACAAACACACACACAAAAACACACACACAAAAACAAACACACACACAAAAACACACACACACAAAAACACACACAAAAACACACAAAAATAAAAACACACACAAAAACACACAAAAACAAAAACGCAAACAAACACACAAAAACACACACAAAAACACACAAAAACACACACACAAAAACAAACACAAAAACACACACAAAAACAAACACACACAAAAACACACAAAAACACACACAAAAACAAACACACACACAAACGCACAAAAACACACAAAAAAAACACACAAAAACAAACAAACACACAAAAACACAAACACAAAAACAAACACACACACAAACACACACAAAAACAATCACACACACAAACACACAAAAACACACACATAAATACACAAAAACAAACACACACACAAAAACACACACACACAAAAACAAACACACACACACAAACACACTCACACAAAAACAATCACACACGAAAAAACACACAAAAACAAACACACACAAACACACAAAAACACACACAAAAATACACAAAAACAAACACACACACAAAAACACACACACACACACAAACAAACACACACACACACAAACACACTCATAAAAACAAAAACACACACAAAAATACACAAAAACAAACACACACACAAAAACACACACACAAAAACACACAAAAACACACACAAAAACAAAAACACACACAAAAACACAAAAAAAACAAACACACACACAAAAACACACACAAACACACAAAACCACACACAAAAACACACAAAAACACACACAAAAACAAAAACACACACAAAAACACACAAAAACAAACACACACACAAAAACACACACACACACAAACACACAAAAACACACACAAAAACAAACACACACACAAACACACACAAACACACACATTAACAAACACACACACAAACACTCAAAAACACACACATAAATACACAAAAACAAACACACATACAAAAACACACACACACAAACATGCAAAAACACACACACAAAAACACACACAAAAACAAAACACACACACAAAAACACACACACAAAAACAAACACACACACAAAAACACACACCCACAAAAACAAACACACACACAAAAACACACACACACAAAAACAAACATACACACAAAAACACACACAAAAACAAAAACAAACACAAAAACACACAAAAACAAACACACACACAAAAACACACACAGAACAACAAACACACACACACAAAAACACACACACACAAACACACAAAAACAAACACGCAAACAAACACACAAAAACACACACAAAAACAAACACACACACAAAAACACACAAAAACACACACACAAAAACAAACACACCAAAACACACACAAAAACAAACACACACACAAACACACACAAAAACAAACACACAAAAACACACACAAAAACAAACACAAACACAAAAACACACACACACAAAAACAAACACACACACAAAAACACACACACACAAACACAGAAAAACACACACAAAAACACACACAAAAACAAAAACACACACAAAAACACACACACAAAAACACCCACACAAAAACAAACACAAAAACACACACAAAAACACACACACACACACACACACAAAAACCCACAAAAACACACAAAAACAAACACACACACAAAAACACACACAAAAACAAAAACACACACAAAAACACACAAAAACAAACACACACACAAAAACACACACACACAAACACACAAAAAAACACACAAAAACACACACAAAAACACACAAAAACACACACAAAAACACACACAAAAACACACAAAAACACACACACAAAAACAAACACACAAAAACACACACAAAAACAAACACACACACAAACACACAAAAACACACAAAAACAAACACACAAAAACACACCCAAAAACACACCCAAAAACACACACAAAAACACAAACACAAAA
>JAUIMM010003658.1:0-31323 GCA_031769625.1 Taudactylus pleione
GACAGCTCAAAATTTCACCGGATGTGTTGAAGACCAAGACCACAAATGTGATGTGAAATGGTTTTTCTCCATGTTGCATTTTAAGAGAAAACATCAAATGCACGTTTTAGGCCAAAATGCATTGAAAGCAATGGAAACAACAAAGCGCATACTTTGTGTTATCTCCTCTGTAGCAAACACAGACAGCTCAAAATTTCACTGGATGTGTTGAAGACCAAGACCCACAAATGTCATGTTAAATGGTTTTTCTCCCATGTTGCGTTTAAGAGAAAACAGCAAATGCACATTTTGGGCCTAAATGCATTGAAAGCAATGGAAACAAAAAAAACGCATACTTTGAGATATCTCCTCTTGTAGCAAACACAGATAGCTCAAAAATTCACTGGATTGTGTTGAAGACCAAGACCCACAAATATGATGTGAAATGGTTTTTCTCCCATGTTGCGTTTAAGAGAAAACAAAAAATGCTTGTTTTAGGCCAAAATGCATTGAATGCAATGGAAAGGACAAAAGCACATACATTGTGTTATCTCTCTTGTAGCAAACACAGACAGCTCAAAATTTCACGAGATGTGTTGAAGACAAGACCCACAAATGTGATGTGAAATGGTTTTTCTCCATGTTGCGTTAAGAGAAAACAGCAATTGCTCGTTTAAGGCCAAAATGCATTGAAAGCAATGGAAACAACAAAAGCGCATACTTTGTGATATCTCCTCTTGTAGCAAACACAGACAGCTCAAAATTTCACGGGATGTGTCGAAGATCAAGACCCACAAATGTGATGTGAAATGGTTTTTCTCCCATGCTGCGTTTAAGAGAAAACAGCAAATGCACGTTTTAGGCCAAAATGCATTGAAAGACAATGGAAACAACAAAAGCGCATACTTGTGATATCTCCTCTTGTAGCAAACACAGACAGCTCAGAATTTCACTGCATGTGTTGAAGACCAAGACCCACAAATATGATGTGAAATGTTTTTTCTCCCATGTTGCGTTTAAGAGAAAACAGCAAATGCTCATTTTAGGCCAAAATGCATTGATGCAATGGAAACGACAAAAGCGCATACTTTGTGATATCTCCTCTTGTAGCATTCACAGACAGCTCAAATTTCACCGGATGTGTTGAAGACCAAGACCCACAAATGTGATGTGAAATGGTTTTCTCCCATGATGCGTTTAAGAGAAACAGCAAATGACGTTTTAGGCCAAAAATGCATTGAAAGCAATGGAAACAACAAAAGCGCATACTTTGTGATATCTCCTCTTGTAGCAAACACAGACAGCTCAAAATTTCACGGATGTGTTGAAGACCAAGACCCACAAATGTGATGTGAAATGGTTTTTCTCCCATGTTGCGTTTAAGAGAAAACAGCAATTGCTCGTTTTAGGCAAAATGCATTGAAAGCAATGGAAACAACAAAAGCGTATACTTTGTGTTATTCCTCTTGTAGCAATCAGAGACAGCTCAAAATTTCACCGGATGTGTTGAAGATGAAGACCCACAAATGTGATGTGAAATGGTTTTTCTCCCATGTTGCGTTTAAGAGAAAACAGCAAATGCACGTTTAGGCCAAAATGCATTGAAAGCAATGGAAACAACAAAAGTGCATACTTTCTGTTATCTCCTCGTGTAGCAAACACAGACAGCTCAAAATTTCACTGGATGTGTTGTAGACCAGACCCACAAATATGATGTGAAATGGTTTTTCTCCCATGTTGTGTTTAAGAGAAAACAGCAAATGCTCGTTTTAGGCCAAAATGCATTGAAAGCACTGAAAACAACAAAAGCGCATACTTTGTGATATCTCCTCTTGTAGCAAACACAGACAGCTCAAAATTTCACTGGATGTGTTGAAGACCAAGACCCACAAATGTCATGTGAAATGGTTTTTCTCCCATGTTGCGTTTAAGAGAAAACAGCAAATGCACATTTTGGGCCTAAATGCATTGAAAGCAATGGAAACAAAAAAAGCGCATACTTGAGATATCTCCTCTTGTAGCAAACACAGATAGCTCAAAAATTCACTGGATGTGTTGAAGACCAAGACCCACAATATGATGTGAAATGTTTTTCTCCCATGTTGCGTTTAAGAGAAAACAAAAATGCTTGCTTTAGGCAAAATGCATTGAATGCAATGGAAACGACAAAAGCACATACATTGTGTTATCTCCTCTTGTAGCAAACACATGACAGCTCAAAATTCACGGATGTGTTGAAGACCAAGACCCACAAATGTGATGTGAAATGGTTTTTCTCCCATGTTGCGTTTAAGAGAAAACAGCAATTGCTCGTTTTATGCAAAATGCATGGAAAGCAATGGAAACAACAAAAGCGCATACTTTGTGATATCTCCTCTTGTAGCAAACACAGACAGCTCAAAATTTCACGGGATGTGTTGAAGATCAAGACCCACAAATGTGATGTGAAATGGTTTTTCTCCCATGTTGCGTTTAAGAGAAAACAGCAATTGCTCGTTTTAGGCAACAATGCATTGAAAGCAATGGAAACAACAAAAGCGCATACTTTGTGTTATCTCCTCTTGTAGCAAACACAGACAGCTCAAATTTCACTGGATGTGTTGTAGACCAAGACCCACAAATCTCATGTGAAATGGTTTTTCTCCCATGTTGCGTTTAAGAGAAAACAGCAATTGCTCATTTTAGGCAAAAATGCATTGAAAGCAATGGAAACAACAAAATCGCATACTTTGTGATATCTCCTCTTGTAGCAAACACAGACAGCTCAAAATTTCACTGGATGTGTTGAAGACCAAGACCCACAAATGTGATGTGAAATGGTTTTTCTCCATGTTGCATTAAGAGAAAACAGCAATGCTTGTTTTAGGCCAAAATGCATTGAAAGCAATGGAAACAACAAAATCGCATACTTTGTGATATCTTCTCTTGTAGCAAACACAGACAGCTCAAAATTTCACTGGATGTGTTGAAGACCAAGACCCACAAATGTGATGTGAAATGGTTTTTCTCCCATGTTGCGTTAAAGAGAAAACAGCAAATGCTTGTTTTTGGCCAAAATGCATTGAAAGCAAAGGAAACAACAAAAGCGCATACTTTGTGATATCTCCTCTTGTAGCAAACACAGACAGCTCAAAATTTCACTGGATGTGTTGAAGACCAAGACCCACAAATGTGATGTGAAATGGTTTTTCCCCCATGTTTCGTTTAAGAGAAAACAGCAATTGCTCGTTTTAGGCCAAAATGCATTGAAAGCAATGGAAACAACAAAAGCGCATACTTTGTGATATCTCCTCTTGTAGCAAACACAGACAGCTCAAAATTTCACTGGATGTGTTGAAGACCAAGTCCCACAAATGTGATGTGAAATGGTTTTTCTCCCATGTTGCGTTTAAGAGAAAACAGCAAAAGCTTGTTTTACACCAAAATGCATTGAAAGCAATGGAAACAACAAAAGCGCATACTTTGCGATATCTCCTCTTGTAGCAAACACAGACAGCTCAAAATTTCAATGGATGTGTTGAAGACCAAGACCCACAAATGTGATGTGAAATGGTTTTTCCCCCTGTTGCGTTTAAGAGAAAACAGCAATTGCTCGTTTTAGGCAAAATGCATTGAAAGCAATGGAAACAACCAAAAGCGCATACTTTGTGTTATCTCCTCTTGTAGCAAACACAGACAGCTCAAAATTTCACTGGATGTGTTGAAGACCAAAACCCACAAATGTGATGTGAAATGGTTTTTCTCGCATGTTGAATTTAAGAGAAAACAGCAAATGCACGTTTTAGGCCAAAATGCATTGAAAGCAATGGAAACAACAAAAGTGCATACTTTGTATTATCTCCTCTTGTAGCAAACACAGACAACTCAAAATTTCACTGGATGTGTTGAAGACTAAGACCCACAAATCTCATGTGAAATGGTTTTTCTCCATGTTGCATTAAGAGAAAACAGCAAATGCACGTTTTAGGCCAAAATGCATTGAAAGCAAAGGAAACAACAAAAGCGCATACTTTGTGATATCTCTCTTGTAGCAAACACAGACAGCTCAAAATTTCACTGGATGTGTTGAAGACCAAGACCCACAAATGTGATGTGAAATGGATTTTCTCCCATGTTGCGTTTAAGAGAAAACAGCAAATGCTTGTTTTAGGCCAAAATGCATTGAAAGCAAAGGAAACAACAAAAGCGCATACATTGTGATATCTCCTCTTGTAGCAAACACAGACAGCTCAAAATTTCACTGGATGTGTTGAAGACCAAAACCCACAAATGTGATGTGAAATGCTTTTTCTCCCATGTTGCGGTTTAAGAGAAAACAGCAATTGCTCATTTAGGCCAAAATGCATTGAAAGCAATGGAAACAACAAAAGCGCATACTTTGTGTTATCTCCTCTTGTAGCAAACACAGACAGCTCAAATTTCACTGGATGTGTTGTAGACCAAGACCCACAAATCTCATGTGAAATGGTTTTTCTCCCATGTTGCGTTTAAGAGAAACAGCAATTGCTCGTTTTAGGCAAAAATGCATTGAAAGCAATGGAAACAACAAAATCGCATACTTTGTGATATCTCCTCTTGTAGCAAACACAGACAGCTCAAAATTTCACTGGATGTGTTGAAGACCAAGACCCACAAATGTGATGTGAAATGGTTTTTCTCCCATGTTGCATTTAAGAGAAAACAGCAAATGCTTGTTTTAGGCCAAAATGCATTGAAAGCAATGGAAACAACAAAATCGCATACTTTGTGATATCTTCTCTTGTAGCAAACACAGACAGCTCAAAATTTCACTGGATGTGTTGAAGACCAAGACCCACAAATGTGATGTGAAATGGTTTTTCTCCCATGTTGCGTTAAGAGAAAACAGCAAATGCTTGTTTTTGGCCAAAATGCATTGAAAGCAAAGGAAACAACAAAAGCGCATACTTTGTGATATCTCCTCTTGTAGCAAACACAGACAGCTCAAAATTTCACTGGATGTGTTGAAGACCAAGACCACAAATGTGATGTGAAATGGTTTTTCCCCCATGTTTCAAGAGAAAACAGCAATTGCTCGTTTTAGGCCAAAATGCATTGAAAGCAATGGAAACAACAAAAGCGCATACTTTGTGATATCTCCTCTTGTAGCAAACACAGACAGCTCAAAATTTCACTGGATGTGTTGAAGACCAAGTCCCACAAATGTGATGTGAAATGGTTTTTCTCCCATGTTGCGTTTAAGAGAAAACAGCAAAAGCTTGTTTTACACCAAAATGCATTGAAAGCAATGGAAACAACAAAAGCGCATACTTTGTGATATCTCCTCTTGTAGCAAACACAGACAGCTCAAAATTTCAATGGATGTGTTGAAGACCAAGACCCACAAATGTGATGTGAAATGGTTTTTCCCCCATGTTGCGTTTAAGAGAAAACAGCAATTGCTCGTTTTAGGCCAAAATGCATTGAAAGCAATGGAAACAACAAAAGCGCATACTTTGTGTTATCTCCTCTTGTAGCAAACACAGACAGCTCAAAATTTCACTGGATGTGTTGAAGACCAAAACCCACAAATGTGATGTGAAATGGTTTTTCTCGCATGTTGAATTTAAGAGAAAACAGCAAATGCACGTTTTAGGCCAAAATGCATTGAAAGCAATGGAAACAACAAAAGTGCATACTTTGTGTTATCTCCTCTTGTAGCAAACACAGACAACTCAAAATTTCACTGGATGTGTTGAAGACTAAGACCCACAAATCTCATGTGAAATGGTTTTTCTCCCATGTTGCATTTAAGAGAAAACAGCAAATGCACGTTTTAGGCCAAAATGCATTGAAAGCAAAGGAAACAACAAAAGCGCATACTTTGTGATATCTCCTCTTGTAGCAAACACAGACAGCTCAAAATTTCACTGGATGTGTTGAAGACCAAGACCCACAAATGTGATGTGAAATGGATTTTCTCCCATGTTGCGTTTAAGAGAAAACAGCAAATGCTTGTTTTAGGCCAAAATGCATTGAAAGCAAAGGAAACAACAAAAGCGCATACATTGTGATATCTCCTCTTGTAGCAAACACAGACAGCTCAAAATTTCACTGGATGTGTTGAAGACCAAAACCCACAAATGTGATGTGAAATGCTTTTTCTCCCATGTTGCGTTTAAGAGAAAACAGCAATTGCTCATTTTAGGCCAAAATGCATTGAAAGCAATGGAAACAACAAAAGCGCATACTTTGTGTTATCTCCTCTTGTAGCAAACACAGACAGCTCAAAATTTCACTGGATGTGTTGTAGACCAAGACCCACAAATCTCATGTGAAATGGTTTTTCTCCCAAGCTGCGTTTAAGAGAAAACAGCAATTGCTCGTTTTAGGCAAAAATGCATTGAAAGCAATGGAAACAACAAAATCGCATACTTTGTGATATCTCCTCTTGTAGCAAACACAGACAGCTCAAAATTTCACTGGATGTGTTGAAGACCAAGACCCACAAATGTGATGTGAAATGGTTTTTCTCCCATGTTGCATTTAAGAGAAAACAGCAGATGCTTGTTTTAGGCCAAAATGCATTGAAAGCAAAGGAAACAACAAAATCGCATACTTTGTGATATCTCCTCTTGTAGCAAACACAGACAGCTCAAAATTTCACTGGATGTGTTGAAGACCAAGACCCACAAATGTGATGTGAAATGGTTTTTCTCCCATGTTGCGTTAAAGAGAAAACAGCAAATGCTTGTTTTTGGCCAAAATGCATTGAAAGCAAAGGAAACAACAAAAAGCGCATACTTTGTGATATCTCCTCTTGTAGCAAACACAGACAGCTCAAAATTTCACTGGATGTGTTGAAGACCAAGACCCACAAATGTGATGTGAAATGGTTTTTCCCCCATGTTTCGTTTAAGAGAAAACAGCAATTGCTCGTTTTAGGCCAAAATGCATTGAAAGCAATGGAAACAACAAAAGCGCATACTTTGTGATATCTCCTCTTGTAGCAAACACAGACAGCTCAAAATTTCACTGGATGTGTTGAAGACCAAGACCCACAAATGTGATGTGAAATGGTTTTTCTCCCATGTTGCGTTTAAGAGAAAACAGCAAAAGCTTGTTTTACACCAAAATGCATTGAAAGTAATGGAAACAACAAAATCGCATACTTTGTGATATCTCCTCTTGTAGCAAACACAGACAGCTCAAAATTTCACTGGATGTGTTGAAGACCAAAACCCACAAATGTGATGTGAAATGGTTTTTCTCCCATGTTGAATTTAAGAGAAAACAGCAAATGCACGTTTTAGGCCAAAATGCATTGAAAGCAATCAAAACAACAAAATCGCATACTTTGTGATATCTCCTCTTGTAGCAAACACAGACAGCTCAAAATTTCACTGGATGTGTTGAAGACCAAGACCCACAAATGTGATGTGAAATGGTTTTTCTCCCATGTTGCGTTTAAGAGAAAACAGCAAATGCTTGTTTTTGGCCTAAATGCTTTGAAAGCAAAGGAAACAACAAAAGCGCATACTTTGTGATATCTCCTCTTGTAGCAAACACAGACAGCTCAAAATTTCACTGGATGTGTTGAAGACCAAGACCCACAAATGTGATGTGAAATGGTTTTTCTCCCCTGTTGCGTTTAAGAGAAAACAGCAATTGCTCGTTTTAGGCCAAAATGTATTGAAAGCAATGGAAACAACAAAAGCGCATACTTTGTGTTATCTCCTCTTGTAGCAAACACAGACAGCTCAAAATTTCCCTGGATGTTTTGTAGACCAAGACCCACAAATCTCATGTGAAATGGTTTTTTCTCCCATGTTTGCATTTAAGAGAAAACAGCAAAATGCTTGTTTTTAGGCCCAAAATGCATTGAAAGCAATGGAAAACAACAAAAGCGCATACTTTGTGATATCTCCTCTTGTAGCAAACACAGACATCTCAAAATTTCACTGGAAGTGTTGAAGACCAAAACCCACAAATGTGATGTGAAAATGGTTTTTTCTCCCATGTTGCGTTTAAGAGAAAACAGCAATTGGCTCGTTTTAGGCCAAAATGCATTGAAAGCAATGGAAACAACAAAAGCGCATACTTTGTGTTATCTCCTCTTGTAGCAAACACAGACAGCTCAAAATTTCACTGGATGTGTTGAAGACCAAGACCCAAAAATGTGATGTGAAATGGTTTTTTCTCCCATGTTTGCGTTTAAGAGAAAAACAGCAAATGCTTGTTTTTGGCCTAAATGCTTTGAAAGCAAAGGAAAACAACAAAAGCGCATACTTTGTGAATATCTCCTCTTGTAGCAAACACAGACAGCTCAAAATTTCACTGGATGTGTTGAAGACCAAGACCCACAAATGTGATGTGAAAATGGTTTTTTCTCCCCTGTTGCGTTTAAGAGAAAACAGCAATTGCTCGTTTTTAGGCCAAAATGTATTGAAAAGCAATGGAAAACAACAAAAGCGCATACTTTGTGTTATCTCCTCTTGTAGCAAACACAGACAGCTCAAAAATTTCCCTGGATGTTTTTGTAGACCAAGACCCACAAATCTCATGTGAAATGGTTTTTTCTCCCATGTTGCATTTAAGAGAAAACAGCAAATGCTTGTTTTAGGCCAAAATGCATTGAAAAGCAATGGAAAACAACAAAAAGCGCATACTTTGTGATATCTCCTCTTGTAGCAAACACAGACATCTCAAAATTTCACTGGAAGTGTTGAAGACCAAAACCCACAAATGTGATGTGAAAATGGTTTTTTCTCCCATGTTGCGTTTAAGAGAAAACAGCAATTGGCTCGTTTTAGGCCAAAATGCATTGAAAGCAATGGAAAACAACAAAAGCGCATACTTTGTGTTATCTCCTCTTGTAGCAAACACAGACAGCTCAAAATTTTCACTGGATGTGTTGAAGACCAAGACCCACAAATGTGATGTGAAAATGGTTTTTTCTCCCATGTTGCGTTTAAGAGAAAACAGCAAATGCTTGTTTTAGGCCAAAATGCATTGAAAGCAAAGGAAACAACAAAAGCGCATACTTTGTGATATCTCCTCTTGTAGCAAACACAGACAGCTCAAAAATTTCACTGGATGTGTTGAAGACCAAGACCCACAAATGTGATGTGAAATGGTTTTTTCCCCCATGTTGCGTTTAAGAGAAAACAGCAATTGCTCGTTTTAGGCAACAATGCATTGAAAGCAATGGAAACAACAAAATCGCATACTTTGTGATATCTCCTCTTGTAGCAAACACAGACAGCTCAAAATTTCACTGGATGTGTTGAAGACCAAGACCCACAAATGTGATGTGAAATGGTTTTTCTCCCATGTTGCATTTAAGAGAAAACAGCAAATGCTTGTTTTAGGCCAAAATGCATTGAAAGCAATGGAAACAACAAAATCGCATACTTTGTGATATCTCCTCTTGTAGCAAACACAGACAGCTCAAAATTTCACTGGATGTGTTGAAGACCAAGACCCACAAATGTGATGTGAAATGGTTTTTCTCCCATGTTGCGTTAAAGAGAAAACAGCAAATGCTTGTTTTTGGCCAAAATGCATTGAAAGCAAAGGAAACAACAAAAGCGCATACTTTGTGATATCTCCTCTTGTAGCAAACACAGACAGCTCAAAATTTCACTGGATGTGTTGAAGACCAAGACCCACAAATGTGATGTGAAATGGTTTTTTCCCCCATATTTCGTTTAAGAGAAAACAGCAATTGCTCGTTTTAGGCCAAAATGCATTGAAAGCAATGGAAACAACAAAAGCGCATACTTTGTGATATCTCCTCTTGTAGCAAACACAGACAGCTCAAAATTTCACTGGATGTGTTGAAGACCAAGACCCACAAATGTGATGTGAAATGGCTTTTCTCCCATGTTGCGTTTAAGAGAAAACAGCAAAAGCTTGTTTTACACCAAAATGCATTGAAAGCAATGGAAACAACAAAAGCGCATACTTTGTGATATCTCCTCTTGTAGCAAACACAGACAGCTCAAAATTTCAATGGATGTGTTGAAGACCAAGACCCACAAATGTGATGTGAAATGGTTTTTCCCCCATGTTGCGTTTAAGAGAAAACAGCAATTGCTCGTTTTAGGCCAAAATGCATTGAAAGCAATGGAAACAACAAAAGCGCATACTTTGTGTTATCTCCTCTTGTAGCAAACACAGACAGCTCAAAATTTCACTGGATGTGTTGAAGACCAAGACCCACAAATGTGATGTGAAATGGTTTTTCTCCCATGTTGCGTTTAAGAGAAAACAGCAAATGCTTGTTTTAGGCCAAAATGCATTGAAAGCAAAGGAAACAACAAAAGCGCATACTTTGTGATATCTCCTCTTGTAGCAAACACAGACAGCTCAAAATTTCACTGGATGTGTTGAAGACCAAGACCCACAAATGTGATGTGAAATGGTTTTTCCCCCATGTTGCGTTTAAGAGAAAACAGCAATTGCTCATTTTAGGCAACAATGCATTGAAAGCAATGGAAACAACAAAATCGCATACTTTGTGATATCTCCTCTTGTAGCAAACACAGACAGCTCAAAATTTCACTGGATGTGTTGAAGACCAAGACCCACAAATGTGATGTGAAATGGTTTTTCTCCCATGTTGCATTTAAGAGAAAACAGCAAATGCTTGTTTTAGGCCAAAATGCATTGAAAGCAATGGAAACAACAAAATCGCATACTTTGTGATATCTCCTCTTGTAGCAAACACAGACAGCTCAAAATTTCACTGGATGTGTTGAAGACCAAGACCCACAAATGTGATGTGAAATGGTTTTTCTCCCATGTTGCGTTAAAGAGAAAACAGCAAATGCTTGTTTTTGGCCAAAATGCATTGAAAGCAAAGGAAACAACAAAAGCGCATACTTTGTGATATCTCCTCTTGTAGCAAACACAGACAGCTCAAAATTTAACTGGATGTGTTGAAGACCAAGACCCACAAATGTGATGTGAAATGGTTTTTCCCCCATGTTTCGTTTAAGAGAAAACAGCAATTGCTCGTTTTAGGCCAAAATGCATTGAAAGCAATGGAAACAACAAAAGCGCATACTTTGTGATATCTCCTCTTGTAGCAAACACAGACAGCTCAAAATTTCACTGGATGTGTTGAAGACCAAGACCCACAAATGTGATGTGAAATGGTTTTTCTCCCATGTTGCATTTAAGAGAAAACAGCAAAAGCTTGTTTTACACCAAAATGCATTGAAAGCAATGGAAACAACAAAAGCGCATACTTTGTGATATCTCCTCTTGTAGCAAACACAGACAGCTCAAAATTTCAATGGATGTGTTGAAGACCAAGACCCACAAATGTGATGTGAAATGGTTTTTCCCCCATGTTGCGTTTAAGAGAAAACAGCAATTGCTCGTTTTAGGCCAAAATGCATTGAAAGCAATGGAAACAACAAAAGCGCATACTTTGTGTTATCTCCTCTTGTAGCAAACACAGACAGCTCAAAATTTCACTGGATGTGTTGAAGACCAAAACCCACAAATGTGATGTGAAATGGTTTTTCTCCCATGTTGAATTTAAGAGAAAACAGCAAATGCACGTTTTAGGCCAAAATGCATTGAAAGCAATGGAAACAACAAAATCGCATACTTTGTGATATCTCCTCTTGTAGCAAACACAGATATCTCAAAATTTCACTGGAAGTGTTGAAGACCAAAACCCACAAATGTGATGTGAAATGGTTTTTCTCCCATGTTGCGTTTAAGAGAAAACAGCAATTGCTCGTTTTAGGCCAAAATGCATTGAAAGCAATGGAAACAATAAAAACGCATACTTTGTGTTATCTCCTCTTGTAGCAAACACAGACAGCTCAAAATTTCACTGGATGTGTTGAAGACCAAGACCCACAAATGTGATGTGAAATGGTTTTTCTCCCATGTTGCGTTTAAGAGAAAACAGCAAATGCTTGTTTTAGGCCAAAATGCATTGAAAGCAAAGGAAACAACAAAAGCGCATACTTTGTGATATCTCCTCTTGTAGCAAACACAGACAGCTCAAAATTTCACTGGATGTGTTGAAGACCAAGACCCACAAATGTGATGTGAAATGGATTTTCCCCCATGTTGCGTTTAAGAGAAAACAGCAATTGCTCGTTTTAGGCAACAATGCATTGAAAGCAATGGAAACAACAAAATCGCATACTTTGTGATATCTCCTCTTGTAGCAAACACAGACAGCTCAAAATTTCACTGGATGTGTTGAAGACCAAGACCCACAAATGTGATGTGAAATGGTTTTTCTCCCATGTTGCATTTAAGAGAAAACAGCAAATGCTTGTTTTAGGCCAAAATGCATTGAAAGCAATGGAAACAACAAAATCGCATACTTTGTGATATCTCCTCTTGTTGCAAACACAGACAGCTCAAAATTTCACTGGATGTGTTGAAGACCAAGACCCACAAATGTGATGTGAAATGGTTTTTCTCCCATGTTGCGTTTAAGAGAAAACAGCAAATGCTTGTTTTTGGCCAAAATACATTGAAAGCAAAGGAAACAACAAAAGCGCATACTTTGTGATATCTCCTCTTGTAGCAAACACAGACAGCTCAAAATTTCACTGGATGTGTTGAAAGACCAAGACCCACAAATGTGATGTGAAATGGTTTTTCTCCCATGTTGCGTTTAAGAGAAAACAGCAATTGCTCGTTTTAGGCCAAAATGCATTGAAAGCAAAGGAAACAACAAAAGCGCATACTTTGTGTTATCTCCTCTTGTAGCAAACACAGACAGCTCAAAATTTCACTGGATGTGTTGAAGACCAAGACCCACAAATGTGATGTGAAATGGTTTTTCTCCCATGTTGCATTTAAGAGAAAACAGCAAATGCACGTTTTAGGCCAAAATGCATTGAAAGCAATGGAAACAACAAAAGCGCATACTTTGTGATATCTCCTCTTGTAGCAAACACAGACATCTCAAAATTTCACTGGATGTGTTGAAGACCAAGACCCAAAAATGTGATGTGAAATGGTTTTTCCCCATGTTGCGTTTAAGAGAAAACAGCAATTGCTCGTTTTAGGCAACAATGCATTGAAAGCAATGGAACAACAAAATCGCATACTTTGTGATATCTCCTCTTGTAGCAAACACAGACAGCTCAAAATTTCACTGGATGTGTTGAAGACCAAGACCCACAAATGTGATGTGAAATGGTTTTTCTCCCATGTGCATTTAAGAGAAAACAGCAAATGCTTGTTTTAGGCCAAAATGCATTGAAAGCAATGGAAACAACAAAATCGCATACTTTGTGATATCTCCTCTTGTAGCAAACACAGACAGCTCAAAATTTCACTGGATGTGTTGAAGACCAAGACCCACAAATGTGATGTGAAATGGTTTTTCTCCCATGTTGAATTTAAGAGAAAACAGCAAATGCACGTTTTAGGCCAAAATGCATTGAAAGCAATGGAAACAACAAAATCGCATACTTTGTGATATCTCCTCTTGTAGCAAACACAGACAGCTCAAAATTTCACTGGATGTGTTGAAGACCAAGACCCACAAATGTGATGTGAAATGGTTTTTCTCCCATGTTGCGTTTAAGAGAAAACAGCAATTGCTCGTTTTAGGCCAAATGCATTGAAAGCAATGGAAACAACAAAAGCGCATACTTTGTGTTATCTCCTCTTGTAGCAAACACAGACAGCTCAAAATTTCACTGGATGTGTTGAAGACCAAGACCCACAAATGTGATGTGAAATGGTTTTTCTCCCATGTTGCGTTTAAGAGAAAACAGCAAATGCTTGTTTTAGGCCAAAATGCATTGAAAGCAAAGGAAACAACAAAAGCGCATACTTTGTGATATCTCCTCTTGTAGCAAACACAGACAGCTCAAAATTTCACTGGATGTGTTGAAGACCAAGACCCACAAATGTGATGTGAAATGGTTTTTCCCCCATGTTGCGTTTAAGAGAAAACAGCAATTGCTCGTTTTAGGCAACAATGCATTGAAAGCAATGGAAACAACAAAATCGCATACTTTGTGATATCTCCTCTTGTAGCAAACACAGACAGCTCAAAATTTCACTGGATGTGTTGAAGACCAAGACCCACAAATGTGATGTGAAATGGTTTTTTCTCCCATGTTGCATTTAAGAGAAAACAGCAAATGCTTGTTTTAGGCCAAAATGCATTGAAAGCAATGGAAACAACAAAATCGCATACTTTGTGATATCTCCTCTTGTAGCAAACACAGACAGCTCAAAATTTCACTGGATGTGTTGAAGACCAAGACCCACAAATGTGATGTGAAATGGTTTTTCTCCCATGTTGCGTTAAAGAGAAAACAGCAAATGCTTGTTTTTGGCCAAAATGCATTGAAAGCAAAGGAAACAACAAAAGCGCATACTTTGTGATATCTCCTCTTGTAGCAAACACAGACAGCTCAAAATTTCACTGGATGTGTTGAAGACCAAGACCCACAAATGTGATGTGAAATGGTTTTTCCCCCATGTTTCGTTTAAGAGAAAACAGCAATTGCTCGTTTTAGGCCAAAATGCATTGAAAGCAATGGAAACAATAAAAACGCATACTTTGTGTTATCTCCTCTTGTAGCAAACACAGACAGCTCAAAATTTCACTGGATGTGTTGAAGACCAAGACCCACAAATGTGATGTGAAATGGTTTTTCTCCCATGTTGCGTTTAAGAGAAAACAGCAAATGCTTGTTTTAGGCCAAAATGCATTGAAAGCAAAGGAAACAACAAAAGCGCATACTTTGTGATATCTCCTCTTGTAGCAAACACAGACAGCTCAAAATTTCACTGGATGTGTTGAAGACCAAGACCCACAAATGTGATGTGAAATGGATTTTCCCCCATGTTGCGTTTAAGAGAAAACAGCAATTGCTCGTTTTAGGCAACAATGCATTGAAAGCAATGGAAACAACAAAATCGCATACTTTGTGATATCTCCTCTTGTAGCAAACACAGACAGCTCAAAATTTCACTGGATGTGTTGAAGACCAAGACCCACAAATGTGATGTGAAATGGTTTTTCTCCCATGTTGCATTTAAGAGAAAACAGCAAATGCTTGTTTTAGGCCAAAATGCATTGAAAGCAATGGAAACAACAAAATCGCATACTTTGTGATATCTCCTCTTGTTGCAAACACAGACAGCTCAAAATTTCACTGGATGTGTTGAAGACCAAGACCCACAAATGTGATGTGAAATGGTTTTTCTCCCATGTTGCGTTTAAGAGAAAACAGCAAATGCTTGTTTTTGGCCAAAATACATTGAAAGCAAAGGAAACAACAAAAGCGCATACTTTGTGATATCTCCTCTTGTAGCAAACACAGACAGCTCAAAATTTCACTGGATGTGTTGAAAGACCAAGACCCACAAATGTGATGTGAAATGGTTTTTCTCCCATGTTGCGTTTAAGAGAAAACAGCAATTGCTCGTTTTAGGCCAAAATGCATTGAAAGCAAAGGAAACAACAAAAGCGCATACTTTGTGTTATCTCCTCTTGTAGCAAACACAGACAGCTCAAAATTTCACTGGATGTGTTGAAGACCAAGACCCACAAATGTGATGTGAAATGGTTTTTCTCCCATGTTGCATTTAAGAGAAAACAGCAAATGCACGTTTTAGGCCAAAATGCATTGAAAGCAATGGAAACAACAAAAGCGCATACTTTGTGATATCTCCTCTTGTAGCAAACACAGACATCTCAAAATTTCACTGGATGTGTTGAAGACCAAGACCCAAAAATGTGATGTGAAATGGTTTTTCCCCCATGTTGCGTTTAAGAGAAAACAGCAATTGCTCGTTTTAGGCAACAATGCATTGAAAGCAATGGAAACAACAAAATCGCATACTTTGTGATATCTCCTCTTGTAGCAAACACAGACAGCTCAAAATTTCACTGGATGTGTTGAAGACCAAGACCCACAAATGTGATGTGAAATGGTTTTTCTCCCATGTTGCATTTAAGAGAAAACAGCAAATGCTTGTTTTAGGCCAAAATGCATTGAAAGCAATGGAAACAACAAAATCGCATACTTTGTGATATCTCCTCTTGTAGCAAACACAGACAGCTCAAAATTTCACTGGATGTGTTGAAGACCAAGACCCACAAATGTGATGTGAAATGGTTTTTCTCCCATGTTGAATTTAAGAGAAAACAGCAAATGCACGTTTTAGGCCAAAATGCATTGAAAGCAATGGAAACAACAAAATCGCATACTTTGTGATATCTCCTCTTGTAGCAAACACAGACAGCTCAAAATTTCACTGGATGTGTTGAAGACCAAGACCCACAAATGTGATGTGAAATGGTTTTTCTCCCATGTTGCGTTTAAGAGAAAACAGCAATTGCTCGTTTTAGGCCAAAATGCATTGAAAGCAATGGAAACAACAAAAGCGCATACTTTGTGTTATCTCCTCTTGTAGCAAACACAGACAGCTCAAAATTTCACTGGATGTGTTGAAGACCAAGACCCACAAATGTGATGTGAAATGGTTTTTCTCCCATGTTGCGTTTAAGAGAAAACAGCAAATGCTTGTTTTAGGCCAAAATGCATTGAAAGCAAAGGAAACAACAAAAGCGCATACTTTGTGATATCTCCTCTTGTAGCAAACACAGACAGCTCAAAATTTCACTGGATGTGTTGAAGACCAAGACCCACAAATGTGATGTGAAATGGTTTTTCCCCCATGTTGCGTTTAAGAGAAAACAGCAATTGCTCGTTTTAGGCAACAATGCATTGAAAGCAATGGAAACAACAAAATCGCATACTTTGTGATATCTCCTCTTGTAGCAAACACAGACAGCTCAAAATTTCACTGGATGTGTTGAAGACCAAGACCCACAAATGTGATGTGAAATGGTTTTTCTCCCATGTTGCATTTAAGAGAAAACAGCAAATGCTTGTTTTAGGCCAAAATGCATTGAAAGCAATGGAAACAACAAAATCGCATACTTTGTGATATCTCCTCTTGTAGCAAACACAGACAGCTCAAAATTTCACTGGATGTGTTGAAGACCAAGACCCACAAATGTGATGTGAAATGGTTTTTCTCCCATGTTGCGTTAAAGAGAAAACAGCAAATGCTTGTTTTTGGCCAAAATGCATTGAAAGCAAAGGAAACAACAAAAGCGCATACTTTGTGATATCTCCTCTTGTAGCAAACACAGACAGCTCAAAATTTCACTGGATGTGTTGAAGACCAAGACCCACAAATGTGATGTGAAATGGTTTTTCCCCCATGTTTCGTTTAAGAGAAAACAGCAATTGCTCGTTTTAGGCCAAAATGCATTGAAAGCAATGGAAACAACAAAAGCGCATACTTTGTGATATCTCCTCTTGTAGCAAACACAGACAGCTCAAAATTTCACTGGATGTGTTGAAGACCAAGACCCACAAATGTGATGTGAAATGGTTTTTCTCCCATGTTGCGTTTAAGAGAAAACAGCAAAAGCTTGTTTTACACCAAAATGCATTGAAAGCAATGGAAACAACAAAAGCGCATACTTTGTGATATCTCCTCTTGTAGCAAACACAGACAGCTCAAAATTTCAATGGATGTGTTGAAGACCAAGACCCACAAATGTGATGTGAAATGGTTTTTCCCCCATGTTGCGTTTAAGAGAAAACAGCAATTGCTCGTTTTAGGCCAAAATGCATTGAAAGCAATGGAAACAACAAAAGCGCATACTTTGTGTTATCTCCTCTTGTAGCAAACACAGACAGCTCAAAATTTCACTGGATGTGTTGAAGACCAAAACCCACAAATGTGATGTGAAATGGTTTTTCTCCCATGTTGCGTTTAAGAGAAAACAGCAATTGCTCGTTTTAGGCCAAAATGCATTGAAAGCAATGGAAACAACAAAAGCGCATACTTTGTGTTATCTCCTCTTGTAGCAAACACAGACAGCTCAAAATTTCACTGGATGTGTTGAAGACCAAGACCCACAAATGTGATGTGAAATGGTTTTTCTCCCATGTTGCGTTTAAGAGAAAACAGCAAATGCTTGTTTTAGGCCAAAATGCATTGAAAGCAAAGGAAACAACAAAAGCGCATACTTTGTGATATCTCCTCTTGTAGCAAACACAGACAGCTCAAAATTTCACTGGATGTGTTGAAGACCAAGACCCACAAATGTGATGTGAAATGGTTTTTCCCCCATGTTGCGTTTAAGAGAAAACAGCAATTGCTCATTTTAGGCAACAATGCATTGAAAGCAATGGAAACAACAAAATCGCATACTTTGTGATATCTCCTCTTGTAGCAAACACAGACAGCTCAAAATTTCACTGGATGTGTTGAAGACCAAGACCCACAAATGTGATGTGAAATGGTTTTTCTCCCATGTTGCATTTAAGAGAAAACAGCAAATGCTTGTTTTAGGCCAAAATGCATTGAAAGCAATGGAAACAACAAAATCGCATACTTTGTGATATCTCCTCTTGTAGCAAACACAGACAGCTCAAAATTTCACTGGATGTGTTGAAGACCAAGACCCACAAATGTGATGTGAAATGGTTTTTCTCCCATGTTGCGTTAAAGAGAAAACAGCAAATGCTTGTTTTTGGCCAAAATGCATTGAAAGCAAAGGAAACAACAAAAGCGCATACTTTGTGATATCTCCTCTTGTAGCAAACACAGACAGCTCAAAATTTCACTGGATGTGTTGAAGACCAAGACCCACAAATGTGATGTGAAATGGTTTTTCCCCCATGTTTCGTTTAAGAGAAAACAGCAATTGCTCGTTTTAGGCCAAAATGCATTGAAAGCAATGGAAACAACAAAAGCGCATACTTTGTGATATCTCCTCTTGTAGCAAACACAGACAGCTCAAAATTTCACTGGATGTGTTGAAGACCAAGACCCACAAATGTGATGTGAAATGGTTTTTCTCCCATGTTGCATTTAAGAGAAAACAGCAAAAGCTTGTTTTACACCAAAATGCATTGAAAGCAATGGAAACAACAAAAGCGCATACTTTGTGATATCTCCTCTTGTAGCAAACACAGACAGCTCAAAATTTCAATGGATGTGTTGAAGACCAAGACCCACAAATGTGATGTGAAATGGTTTTTCCCCCATGTTGCGTTTAAGAGAAAACAGCAATTGCTCGTTTTAGGCCAAAATGCATTGAAAGCAATGGAAACAACAAAAGCGCATACTTTGTGTTATCTCCTCTTGTAGCAAACACAGACAGCTCAAAATTTCACTGGATGTGTTGAAGACCAAAACCCACAAATGTGATGTGAAATGGTTTTTCTCCCATGTTGAATTTAAGAGAAAACAGCAAATGCACGTTTTAGGCCAAAATGCATTGAAAGCAATGGAAACAACAAAATCGCATACTTTGTGATATCTCCTCTTGTAGCAAACACAGATATCTCAAAATTTCACTGGAAGTGTTGAAGACCAAAACCCACAAATGTGATGTGAAATGGTTTTTCTCCCATGTTGCGTTTAAGAGAAAACAGCAATTGCTCGTTTTAGGCCAAAATGCATTGAAAGCAATGGAAACAACAAAAGCGCATACTTTGTGTTATCTCCTCTTGTAGCAAACACAGACAGCTCAAAATTTCACTGGATGTGTTGAAGACCAAGACCCACAAATGTGATGTGAAATGGTTTTTCTCCCATGTTGCGTTTAAGAGAAAACAGCAAATGCTTGTTTTAGGCCAAAATGCATTGAAAGCAAAGGAAACAACAAAAGCGCATACTTTGTGATATCTCCTCTTGTAGCAAACACAGACAGCTCAAAATTTCACTGGATGTGTTGAAGACCAAGACCCACAAATGTGATGTGAAATGGATTTTCCCCCATGTTGCGTTTAAGAGAAAACAGCAATTGCTCGTTTTAGGCAACAATGCATTGAAAGCAATGGAAACAACAAAATCGCATACTTTGTGATATCTCCTCTTGTAGCAAACACAGACAGCTCAAAATTTCACTGGATGTGTTGAAGACCAAGACCCACAAATGTGATGTGAAATGGTTTTTCTCCCATGTTGCATTTGAGAGAAAACAGCAAATGCTTGTTTTAGGCCAAAATGCATTGAAAGCAATGGAAACAACAAAATCGCATACTTTGTGATATCTCCTCTTGTTGCAAACACAGACAGCTCAAAATTTCACTGGATGTGTTGAAGACCAAGACCCACAAATGTGATGTGAAATGGTTTTTCTCCCATGTTGCGTTTAAGAGAAAACAGCAAATGCTTGTTTTTGGCCAAAATACATTGAAAGCAAAGGAAACAACAAAAGCGCATACTTTGTGATATCTCCTCTTGTAGCAAACACAGACAGCTCAAAATTTCACTGGATGTGTTGAAAGACCAAGACCCACAAATGTGATGTGAAATGGTTTTTCTCCCATGTTGCGTTTAAGAGAAAACAGCAATTGCTCGTTTTAGGCCAAAATGCATTGAAAGCAAAGGAAACAACAAAAGCGCATACTTTGTGTTATCTCCTCTTGTAGCAAACACAGACAGCTCAAAATTTCACTGGATGTGTTGAAGACCAAGACCCACAAATGTGATGTGAAATGGTTTTTCTCCCATGTTGCATTTAAGAGAAAACAGCAAATGCACGTTTTAGGCCAAAATGCATTGAAAGCAATGGAAACAACAAAAGCGCATACTTTGTGATATCTCCTCTTGTAGCAAACACAGACATCTCAAAATTTCACTGGATGTGTTGAAGACCAAGACCCAAAAATGTGATGTGAAATGGTTTTTCTCCCATGTTGCGTTTAAGAGAAAACAGCAATTGCTCGTTTTTGGCCAAAATGCATTGAAAGCAAAGGAAACAACAAAAGCGCATACTTTGTGATATCTCCTCTTGTAGCAAACACAGACAGCTCAAAATTTCACTGGATGTGTTGAAGACCAAGACCCACAAATGTGATGTGAAATGGTTTTTCTCCCATGTTGCGTTTAAGAGAAAACAGCAAATGCTTGTTTTAGGCCAAAATGCATTGAAAGCAAAGGAAACAACAAAAGCGCATACTTTGTGATATCTCCTCTTGTAGCAAACACAGACAGCTCAAAATTTCACTGGATGTGTTGAAGAACAAAACCCACAAATGTGATGTGAAATGGTTTTTCTCCCATGTTGCGTTTAAGAGAAAACAGCAATTGCTCGTTTTAGGCCAAAATGCATTGAAAGCAATGGAAACAACAAAAGCGCATACTTTGTGTTATCTCCTCTTGTAGCAAACACAGACAGCTCAAAATTTCACTGGATGTGTTGAAGACCAAGACCCAAAAATGTGATGTGAAATGGTTTTTCCCCCATGTTGCGTTTAAGAGAAAACAGCAATTGCTCGTTTTAGGCAACAATGCATTGAAAGCAATGGAAACAACAAAATCGCATACTTTGTGATATCTCCTCTTGTAGCAAACACAGACAGCTCAAAATTTCACTGGATGTGTTGAAGACCAAGACCCACAAATGTGATGTGAAATGGTTTTTCTCCCATGTTGCATTTAAGAGAAAACAGCAAATGCTTGTTTTAGGCCAAAATGCATTGAAAGCAATGGAAACAACAAAATCGCATACTTTGTGATATCTCCTCTTGTAGCAAACACAGACAGCTCAAAATTTCACTGGATGTGTTGAAGACCAAGACCCACAAATGTGATGTGAAATGGTTTTTCTCCCATGTTGAATTTAAGAGAAAACAGCAAATGCACGTTTTAGGCCAAAATGCATTGAAAGCAATGGAAACAACAAAATCGCATACTTTGTGATATCTCCTCTTGTAGCAAACACAGACAGCTCAAAATTTCACTGGATGTGTTGAAGACCAAGACCCACAAATGTGATGTGAAATGGTTTTTCTCCCATGTTGCGTTTAAGAGAAAACAGCAATTGCTCGTTTTAGGCCAAAATGCATTGAAAGCAATGGAAACAACAAAAGCGCATACTTTGTGTTATCTCCTCTTGTAGCAAACACAGACAGCTCAAAATTTCACTGGATGTGTTGAAGACCAAGACCCACAAATGTGATGTGAAATGGTTTTTCTCCCATGTTGCGTTTAAGAGAAAACAGCAAATGCTTGTTTTAGGCCAAAATGCATTGAAAGCAAAGGAAACAACAAAAGCGCATACTTTGTGATATCTCCTCTTGTAGCAAACACAGACAGCTCAAAATTTCACTGGATGTGTTGAAGACCAAGACCCACAAATGTGATGTGAAATGGTTTTTCCCCCATGTTGCGTTTAAGAGAAAACAGCAATTGCTCGTTTTAGGCAACAATGCATTGAAAGCAATGGAAACAACAAAATCGCATACTTTGTGATATCTCCTCTTGTAGCAAACACAGACAGCTCAAAATTTCACTGGATGTGTTGAAGACCAAGACCCACAAATGTGATGTGAAATGGTTTTTCTCCCATGTTGCATTTAAGAGAAAACAGCAAATGCTTGTTTTAGGCCAAAATGCATTGAAAGCAATGGAAACAACAAAATCGCATACTTTGTGATATCTCCTCTTGTAGCAAACACAGACAGCTCAAAATTTCACTGGATGTGTTGAAGACCAAGACCCACAAATGTGATGTGAAATGGTTTTTCCCCCATGTTTCGTTTAAGAGAAAACAGCAATTGCTCGTTTTAGGCCAAAATGCATTGAAAGCAATGGAAACAATAAAAACGCATACTTTGTGTTATCTCCTCTTGTAGCAAACACAGACAGCTCAAAATTTCACTGGATGTGTTGAAGACCAAGACCCACAAATGTGATGTGAAATGGTTTTTCTCCCATGTTGCGTTTAAGAGAAAACAGCAAATGCTTGTTTTAGGCCAAAATGCATTGAAAGCAAAGGAAACAACAAAAGCGCATACTTTGTGATATCTCCTCTTGTAGCAAACACAGACAGCTCAAAATTTCACTGGATGTGTTGAAGACCAAGACCCACAAATGTGATGTGAAATGGATTTTCCCCCATGTTGCGTTTAAGAGAAAACAGCAATTGCTCGTTTTAGGCAACAATGCATTGAAAGCAATGGAAACAACAAAATCGCATACTTTGTGATATCTCCTCTTGTAGCAAACACAGACAGCTCAAAATTTCACTGGATGTGTTGAAGACCAAGACCCACAAATGTGATGTGAAATGGTTTTTCTCCCATGTTGCATTTAAGAGAAAACAGCAAATGCTTGTTTTAGGCCAAAATGCATTGAAAGCAATGGAAACAACAAAATCGCATACTTTGTGATATCTCCTCTTGTTGCAAACACAGACAGCTCAAAATTTCACTGGATGTGTTGAAGACCAAGACCCACAAATGTGATGTGAAATGGTTTTTCTCCCATGTTGCGTTTAAGAGAAAACAGCAAATGCTTGTTTTTGGCCAAAATACATTGAAAGCAAAGGAAACAACAAAAGCGCATACTTTGTGATATCTCCTCTTGTAGCAAACACAGACAGCTCAAAATTTCACTGGATGTGTTGAAAGACCAAGACCCACAAATGTGATGTGAAATGGTTTTTCTCCCATGTTGCGTTTAAGAGAAAACAGCAATTGCTCGTTTTAGGCCAAAATGCATTGAAAGCAAAGGAAACAACAAAAGCGCATACTTTGTGTTATCTCCTCTTGTAGCAAACACAGACAGCTCAAAATTTCACTGGATGTGTTGAAGACCAAGACCCACAAATGTGATGTGAAATGGTTTTTCTCCCATGTTGCATTTAAGAGAAAACAGCAAATGCACGTTTTAGGCCAAAATGCATTGAAAGCAATGGAAACAACAAAAGCGCATACTTTGTGATATCTCCTCTTGTAGCAAACACAGACATCTCAAAATTTCACTGGATGTGTTGAAGACCAAGACCCAAAAATGTGATGTGAAATGGTTTTTCCCCCATGTTGCGTTTAAGAGAAAACAGCAATTGCTCGTTTTAGGCAACAATGCATTGAAAGCAATGGAAACAACAAAATCGCATACTTTGTGATATCTCCTCTTGTAGCAAACACAGACAGCTCAAAATTTCACTGGATGTGTTGAAGACCAAGACCCACAAATGTGATGTGAAATGGTTTTTCTCCCATGTTGCATTTAAGAGAAAACAGCAAATGCTTGTTTTAGGCCAAAATGCATTGAAAGCAATGGAAACAACAAAATCGCATACTTTGTGATATCTCCTCTTGTAGCAAACACAGACAGCTCAAAATTTCACTGGATGTGTTGAAGACCAAGACCCACAAATGTGATGTGAAATGGTTTTTCTCCCATGTTGAATTTAAGAGAAAACAGCAAATGCACGTTTTAGGCCAAAATGCATTGAAAGCAATGGAAACAACAAAATCGCATACTTTGTGATATCTCCTCTTGTAGCAAACACAGACAGCTCAAAATTTCACTGGATGTGTTGAAGACCAAGACCCACAAATGTGATGTGAAATGGTTTTTCTCCCATGTTGCGTTTAAGAGAAAACAGCAATTGCTCGTTTTAGGCCAAAATGCATTGAAAGCAATGGAAACAACAAAAGCGCATACTTTGTGTTATCTCCTCTTGTAGCAAACACAGACAGCTCAAAATTTCACTGGATGTGTTGAAGACCAAGACCCACAAATGTGATGTGAAATGGTTTTTCTCCCATGTTGCGTTTAAGAGAAAACAGCAAATGCTTGTTTTAGGCCAAAATGCATTGAAAGCAAAGGAAACAACAAAAGCGCATACTTTGTGATATCTCCTCTTGTAGCAAACACAGACAGCTCAAAATTTCACTGGATGTGTTGAAGACCAAGACCCACAAATGTGATGTGAAATGGTTTTTCCCCCATGTTGCGTTTAAGAGAAAACAGCAATTGCTCGTTTTAGGCAACAATGCATTGAAAGCAATGGAAACAACAAAATCGCATACTTTGTGATATCTCCTCTTGTAGCAAACACAGACAGCTCAAAATTTCACTGGATGTGTTGAAGACCAAGACCCACAAATGTGATGTGAAATGGTTTTTCTCCCATGTTGCATTTAAGAGAAAACAGCAAATGCTTGTTTTAGGCCAAAATGCATTGAAAGCAATGGAAACAACAAAATCGCATACTTTGTGATATCTCCTCTTGTAGCAAACACAGACAGCTCAAAATTTCACTGGATGTGTTGAAGACCAAGACCCACAAATGTGATGTGAAATGGTTTTTCTCCCATGTTGCGTTAAAGAGAAAACAGCAAATGCTTGTTTTTGGCCAAAATGCATTGAAAGCAAAGGAAACAACAAAAGCGCATACTTTGTGATATCTCCTCTTGTAGCAAACACAGACAGCTCAAAATTTCACTGGATGTGTTGAAGACCAAGACCCACAAATGTGATGTGAAATGGTTTTTCCCCCATGTTTCGTTTAAGAGAAAACAGCAATTGCTCGTTTTAGGCCAAAATGCATTGAAAGCAATGGAAACAACAAAAGCGCATACTTTGTGATATCTCCTCTTGTAGCAAACACAGACAGCTCAAAATTTCACTGGATGTGTTGAAGACCAAGACCCACAAATGTGATGTGAAATGGTTTTTCTCCCATGTTGCGTTTAAGAGAAAACAGCAAAAGCTTGTTTTACACCAAAATGCATTGAAAGCAATGGAAACAACAAAAGCGCATACTTTGTGATATCTCCTCTTGTAGCAAACACAGACAGCTCAAAATTTCAATGGATGTGTTGAAGACCAAGACCCACAAATGTGATGTGAAATGGTTTTTCCCCCATGTTGCGTTTAAGAGAAAACAGCAATTGCTCGTTTTAGGCCAAAATGCATTGAAAGCAATGGAAACAACAAAAGCGCATACTTTGTGTTATCTCCTCTTGTAGCAAACACAGACAGCTCAAAATTTCACTGGATGTGTTGAAGACCAAAACCCACAAATGTGATGTGAAATGGTTTTTCTCCCATGTTGCGTTTAAGAGAAAACAGCAATTGCTCGTTTTAGGCCAAAATGCATTGAAAGCAATGGAAACAACAAAAGCGCATACTTTGTGTTATCTCCTCTTGTAGCAAACACAGACAGCTCAAAATTTCACTGGATGTGTTGAAGACCAAGACCCACAAATGTGATGTGAAATGGTTTTTCTCCCATGTTGCGTTTAAGAGAAAACAGCAAATGCTTGTTTTAGGCCAAAATGCATTGAAAGCAAAGGAAACAACAAAAGCGCATACTTTTGTGATATCTCCTCTTGTAGCAAACACAGACAGCTCAAAATTTCACTGGATGTGTTGAAGACCAAGACCCACAAATGTGATGTGAAATGGTTTTTCCCCCATGTTGCGTTTAAGAGAAAACAGCAATTGCTCATTTTAGGCAACAATGCATTGAAAGCAATGGAAACAACAAAATCGCATACTTTGTGATATCTCCTCTTGTAGCAAACACAGACAGCTCAAAATTTCACTGGATGTGTTGAAGACCAAGACCCACAAATGTGATGTGAAATGGTTTTTTCTCCCATGTTGCATTTAAGAGAAAACAGCAAAATGCTTGTTTTAGGCCAAAATGCATTGAAAGCAATGGAAACAACAAAATCGCATACTTTGTGATATCTCCTCTTGTAGCAAACACAGACAGCTCAAAATTTCACTGGATGTGTTGAAGACCAAGACCCACAAATGTGATGTGAAATGGTTTTTCTCCCATGTTGCGTTAAAGAGAAAACAGCAAATGCTTGTTTTTTGGCCCAAAATGCATTGAAAGCAAAGGAAACAACAAAAGCGCATACTTTGTGATATCTCCTCTTGTAGCAAACACAGACAGCTCAAAATTTCACTGGATGTGTTGAAGACCAAGACCCACAAATGTGATGTGAAATGGTTTTTCCCCCATGTTTCGTTTAAGAGAAAACAGCAATTGCTCGTTTTAGGCCAAAATGCATTGAAAGCAATGGAAACAACAAAAGCGCATACCTTTGTGATATCTCCTCTTGTAGCAAACACAGACAGCTCAAAATTTCACTGGATGTGTTGAAGACCAAGACCCACAAATGTGATGTGAAATGGTTTTTCTCCCATGTTGCATTTAAGAGAAAACAGCAAAAGCTTGTTTTACACCAAAATGCATTGAAAGCAATGGAAACAACAAAAGCGCATACTTTGTGATATCTCCTCTTGTAGCAAACACAGACAGCTCAAAATTTCAATGGATGTGTTGAAGACCAAGACCCACAAATGTGATGTGAAATTGGTTTTTCCCCCATGTTGCGTTTAAGAGAAAACAGCAATTGCTCGTTTTAGGCCAAAATGCATTGAAAGCAATGGAAACAACAAAAGCGCATACTTTGTGTTATCTCCTCTTGTAGCAAACACAGACAGCTCAAAATTTCACTGGATGTGTTGAAGACCAAAACCCACAAATGTGATGTGAAATGGTTTTTCTCCCATGTTGAATTTAAGAGAAAACAGCAAATGCACGTTTTAGGCCAAAATGCATTGAAAGCAATGGAAACAACAAAATCGCATACTTTGTGATATCTCCTCTTGTAGCAAACACAGATATCTCAAAATTTCACTGGAAGTGTTGAAGACCAAAACCCACAAATGTGATGTGAAATGGTTTTTCTCCCATGTTGCGTTTAAGAGAAAACAGCAATTGCTCGTTTTAGGCCAAAATGCATTGAAAGCAATGGAAACAACAAAAGCGCATACTTTGTGTTATCTCCTCTTGTAGCAAACACAGACAGCTCAAAATTTCACTGGATGTGTTGAAGACCAAGACCCACAAATGTGATGTGAAATGGTTTTTCTCCCATGTTGCGTTTAAGAGAAAACAGCAAATGCTTGTTTTAGGCCAAAATGCATTGAAAGCAAAGGAAACAACAAAAGCGCATACTTTGTGATATCTCCTCTTGTAGCAAACACAGACAGCTCAAAATTTCACTGGATGTGTTGAAGACCAAGACCCACAAATGTGATGTGAAATGGATTTTCCCCCATGTTGCGTTTAAGAGAAAACAGCAATTGCTCGTTTTAGGCAACAATGCATTGAAAGCAATGGAAACAACAAAATCGCATACTTTGTGATATCTCCTCTTGTAGCAAACACAGACAGCTCAAAATTTCACTGGATGTGTTTGAAGACCAAGACCCACAAATGTGATGTGAAATGGTTTTTCTCCCATGTTGCATTTGAGAGAAAACAGCAAATGCTTGTTTTAGGCCAAAATGCATTGAAAGCAATGGAAACAACAAAATCGCATACTTTGTGATATCTCCTCTTGTTGCAAACACAGACAGCTCAAAATTTCACTGGATGTGTTGAAGACCAAGACCCACAAATGTGATGTGAAATGGTTTTTCTCCCATGTTGCGTTTAAGAGAAAACAGCAAATGCTTGTTTTTGGCCAAAATACATTGAAAGCAAAGGAAACAACAAAAGCGCATACTTTGTGATATCTCCTCTTGTAGCAAACACAGACAGCTCAAAATTTCACTGGATGTGTTGAAAGACCAAGACCCACAAATGTGATGTGAAATGGTTTTTTCTCCCATGTTGCGTTTAAGAGAAAAACAGCAATTGCTCGTTTTAGGCCAAAATGCATTGAAAGCAAAGGAAACAACAAAAGCGCATACTTTGTGTTATCTCCTCTTGTAGCAAACACAGACAGCTCAAAATTTCACTGGATGTGTTGAAGACCAAGACCCACAAATGTGATGTGAAATGGTTTTTCTCCCATGTTGCATTTAAGAGAAAACAGCAAATGCACGTTTTAGGCCAAAATGCATTGAAAGCAATGGAAACAACAAAAGCGCATACTTTGTGATATCTCCTCTTGTAGCAAACACAGACATCTCAAAATTTCACTGGATGTGTTGAAGACCAAGACCCAAAAATGTGATGTGAAATGGTTTTTTCTCCCATGTTGCGTTTAAGAGAAAACAGCAATTGCTCGTTTTTGGCCAAAATGCATTGAAAGCAAAGGAAACAACAAAAGCGCATACTTTGTGATATCTCCTCTTGTAGCAAACACAGACAGCTCAAAATTTCACTGGATGTGTTGAAGACCCAAGACCCACAAATGTGATGTGAAATGGTTTTTCTCCCATGTTGCGTTTAAGAGAAAACAGCAAATGCTTGTTTTAGGCCAAAATGCATTGAAAGCAAAGGAAACAACAAAAGCGCATACTTTGTGATATCTCCTCTTGTAGCAAACACAGACAGCTCAAAATTTCACTGGATGTGTTGAAGAACAAAACCCACAAATGTGATGTGAAATGGTTTTTCTCCCATGTTGCGTTTAAGAGAAAACAGCAATTGCTCGTTTTAGGCCAAAATGCATTGAAAGCAATGGAAACAACAAAAGCGCATACTTTGTGTTATCTCCTCTTGTAGCAAACACAGACAGCTCAAAATTTCACTGGATGTGTTGAAGACCAAGACCCACAAATGTGATGTGAAATGGTTTTTTCTCCCATGTTGCGTTTAAGAGAAAACAGCAATTGCTCGTTTTAGGCAACAATGCATTGAAAGCAATGGAAACAACAAAAGCGCATACTTTGTGATATCTCCTCTTGTAGCAAACACAGACAGCTCAAAATTTCACTGGATGTGTTGAAGACCAAGACCCACAAATGTGATGTGAAATGGTTTTTCTCCCATGTTGCATTTAAGAGAAAACAGCAAATGCTTGTTTTAGGCCAAAATGCATTGAAAGCAATGGAAACAACAAAATCGCATACTTTGTGATATCTCCTCTTGTAGCAAACACAGACAGCTCAAAATTTCACTGGATGTGTTGAAGACCAAGACCCACAAATGTGATGTGAAATGGTTTTTCCTCCCATGTTGCGTTTAAAGAGAAAACAGCAAATGCTTGTTTTTGGCCAAAATGCATTGAAAGCAAAGGAAACAACAAAAGCGCATACTTTGTGATATCTCCTCTTGTAGCAAACACAGACAGCTCAAAATTTCACTGGATGTGTTGAAGACCAAGACCCACAAATGTGATGTGAAATGGTTTTTCCCCCATGTTTCGTTTAAGAGAAAACAGCAATTGCTCGTTTTAGGCCAAAATGCATTGAAAGCAATGGAAACAACAAAAGCGCATACTTTGTGATATCTCCTCTTGTAGCAAACACAGACAGCTCAAAAATTTCACTGGATGTGTTGAAGACCAAGACCCACAAATGTGATGTGAAATGGTTTTTCTCCCATTGTTGCGTTTAAGAGAAAACAGCAAAAGCTTGTTTTACACCAAAATGCATTGAAAGCAATGGAAACAACAAAAGCGCATACTTTGTGATATCTCCTCTTGTAGCAAACACAGACAGCTCAAAATTTCAATGGATGTGTTGAAGACCAAGACCCACAAATGTGATGTGAAATGGTTTTTCCCCCATGTTGCGTTTAAGAGAAAACAGCAATTGCTCGTTTTAGGCCAAAATGCATTGAAAGCAATGGAAACAACAAAAGCGCATACTTTGTGTTATCTCCTCTTGTAGCAAAACACAGACAGCTCAAAATTTCACTGGATGTGTTGAAGACCAAAACCCACAAATGTGATGTGAAATGGTTTTTTCTCCCATGTTGCGTTTAAGAGAAAACAGCAATTGCTCGTTTTAGGCCAAAATGCATTGAAAGCAATGGAAACAACAAAAGCGCATACTTTGTGTTATCTCCTCTTGTAGCAAACACAGACAGCTCAAAATTTCACTGGATGTGTTGAAGACCAAGACCCACAAATGTGATGTGAAATGGTTTTTCTCCCATGTTGCGTTTAAGAGAAAACAGCAAATGCTTGTTTTAGGCCAAAATGCATTGAAAGCAAAGGAAACAACAAAAGCGCATACTTTGTGATATCTCCTCTTGTAGCAAACACAGACAGCTCAAAATTTCACTGGATGTGTTGAAGACCAAGACCCACAAATTTGATGTGAAATGGTTTTTCCCCCATGTTGCGTTTAAGAGAAAACAGCAATTGCTCATTTTAGGCAACAATGCATTGAAAGCAATGGAAACAACAAAATCGCATACTTTGTGATATCTCCTCTTGTAGCAAACACAGACAGCTCAAAATTTCACTGGATGTGTTGAAGACCAAGACCCACAAATGTGATGTGAAATGGTTTTTCTCCCATGTTGCATTTAAGAGAAAACAGCAAATGCTTGTTTTAGGCCAAAATGCATTGAAAGCAATGGAAATAACAAAAGCGCATACTTTGTGATATCTCCTCTTGTAGCAAACACAGACAGCTCAAAATTTCACTGGATGTGTTGAAGACCAAGACCCACAAATGTGATGTGAAATGGTTTTTCTCCCATGTTGCGTTTAAGAGAAAACAGCAAATGCACGTTTTAGGCCAAAATGCATTGAAAGCAATGAAAACAACAAAAGCGCATACTTTGTGATATCTCCTCTTGTAGCAAACACAGACAGCTCAAAATTTCACTGGATG